>WNWK01015471.1:0-47760 GCA_009830355.1 Cherax destructor | reverse complement strand
ATCCTTCATCCAGCCCCAGGATAACACACCCTCTGCCTCCTATTCCTATCCTTAAGACAAAATTCCCTATCCATAAACTTAATCTGACTATCCCCAACTAAAACAATGTTCTTACCTCGACTGGCGGTGTGCATGACGTTCTCGACGGTCTTTGTAGAGATGGTCTTCGCTGGGATGTCTTCACATTCGTCTGATAACAAGGAGAAAGAGTTGCTGGTTTTCACAGCAGTCTCTTGGACCTTCTTCAACTTCAGCTTCGTCCCTTCAGATTCGACTAGCATCCATTCGTTGGTCTGATCATCGGCGACATTGTTCCGGGGATAATCCTTGCATATACCCTTCAAACGTTGAATCTCTCTTCTAGCTTCCGTTAATTCCGCCTTCATTTGGAGATATAGCTGCTCGTAGTCGAGGGAAACCATCATCCAATCTCAGGTAGCTAATAACGGAAGCACAGCAAAGATGGTTCAGTCCACAGAGAGTACACAAGACACGTCTTCAAGTACACAAGACACGTCTTCTGCTACTGTCACCTTACTGCCACTAGCACCTTACTGCTACTGTCACCTCACTGCCACTGCCACAAGCACCTTACTGCTACTGTGAAGAAGTTTCTTGGCAATAGGTTCAGCTATGTTATAGAAGCCGTTGTTCTGGTTGAAGTTGTTGGATATACAGATGAGTGATGATTCTAGGATTCTTCGGTATTGCGTGTTGTCTTCTCTGGCGATGAGTCAGAGAAGACACCAGACCGAAGAATCCTAGAATCATCCTCATCTGTATCCAACAACTCACCAGAACAACGGCTTCTAACATAGCTGAACCTATTGCAGAAACTTCTTCAACTATCCCACCTAGAACTCAAGAATGGTACACTGCAGGTCCTTTAAGTCACACAATGTTATTAACTATCACACTACTTTTAAGACTGTCACATGCAGCTTTCTCCACCTGACTATACCCTATATATATCTTCATGTTACTCATTTTCCAGGTAGATCTGTCTGTGACTCGATAAAGCCCACTGCGTGGGCGAAACGTTGTCAATAAAGGATCACATTATACTGCTTATGTGTTTATTTTTCCATGCTAGGTATTGGTAAGACTCATCATGCTAGGTATTGGTAAGACTCATCATGCTAGGTATTGGTAAGACTCATCATGCTAGGTATTGGTAAGACTCATCATGCTAGGTATTGGTAAGACTCATCATGCTAGGTATTGGTAAGACTCATCATGCTAGGTATTGGTAAGACTCATCATGCTAGGTATTGGTAAGACTCATCGTTGGTAAGACTCACAAGACGGTCACACACATGAATACAATACTAGCACCCACACAAATGAATACAATACTAGCACCCACACACATGAATACAATACTAGCACCCACACACATAAATACAATACTAGCACCCACACACATGAATACAATACTAGCACCCACACACATAAATACAATACTAGCACCCACACACATAAATACAATACTAGCACCACACACATGAATACAATACTAGCACCCACACACATAAATACAATACTAGCACCCACACACATAAATACAATACTAGCACCCACACACATAAATACAATACTAGCACCCACACACATAAATACAATACTAGCACCCACACACATAAATACAATACTAGCACCCACACACATAAATACAATACTAGCACCCACACACATAAATACAATACTAGCACCCACACACATGAATACAATACTAGCACCCACACACATAAATACAATACTAGCACCCACACACATAAATACAATACTAGCACCCACACACATGAATACAATACTAGCACCACACACATAAATACAATACTAGCACCCACACACATAAATACAATACTAGCACCCACACACATAAATACAATACTAGCACCCACACACATAAATACAATACTAGCACCCACACACATAAATACAATACTAGCACCCACACACATAAATACAATACTAGCACCCACACACATAAATACAATACTAGCACCCACACACATAAATACAATACTAGCACCCACACACATAAATACAATACTAGCACCCACACACATAAATACAATACTAGCACCCACACACATAAATACAATACTAGCACACAAACACACACACACAAGACACTCAAGGACTGACATGATCACTACCACCAGTAATTGTAGTGGTTACCGACTTCACTGAAGACGACTTACTGAGGAAGGTCATGTAGAGTCAACTGAGATAGAGAGCAGACAGACAGACAGAGACAAGAGAGACAGGGAGAGAGAGATAGATATATATATGAGGAGGGGCGGAAAACCTCTTAGTGTACCTTATCATGATATAAAGTCGTACATAGACAGTTAATAGTAGAGGAGGTAGCAGAAGGTTCATACTGCTAGCAGGATTACCACAACCAGCATCACCAATACCTAAACTTCTTGCCTTTCTAACCCTCAGAATGGCTGGAGGAGAGGGTTGTCTAAGCCATGGGCAGTTGCTTGAAAAACTGTAGGGGTTGCAAGATTCTGTATGAGGCACAAGTACGCTCACACCTTGAGTATGCTCCACTTTCTTAGTTTGCCTACCCCCCCTCCCCCTTCTCTCATCTGCGATTGCTTGACAGAATAGAGAACAGAGCAAGACGTTTCATCTCTCGCCTGGACGCATCCTGGATAGATCTGTAATTTCAGCAGAGCCTTCAACACAGGAGGGATGTGGGCGGCCTTACTGTTATGTACAAGGCCAACATTGTCAAAGTACAACACTTGGCTCTACTTCGAGGACAGCGAGAAACAAGCTTCTATACCGCAAGACGGGCAGCCAGCAGCAACTTCACTATGGCTGTACCCTTCTCCAAAACATCACTTCATCTGAGATCATTTATCCCCAGGATGACTCGAGTCTGGAACACATTCGTACAGCATTATGATGTCAACGAGATAAAGTTAGTTGATCAATGCTGGCTCACAGATGGCTCCAACTTCATCCTGTTCCCTACTTGTATGTTTCATAACAATTAAAATGCTTTCAAATGAGCTGATGTAGGTAACAGATCTTAGCTTGTCAATAAAGTTAGGAACCCTTAACTTGTAAATAGCTTGTCAATAAAGGTAGGGATCTTTAACCTAACCTTGTCAAACACTGTGTAAAAAAAAAAAAAACTGGCTCGAATAGCATCCGTTCTGAGGGTTGGTTACAACTCAGTTCTTGCACCTGTGTTATGTCAGGGGCGACTCACTGTCATATGATCCTCCTGATCCAACATCAGGATTCTGTTGACAATGGCCAGCCCCGGTCTAGTGGCTACTTCAGTCCGATGTTTGCAAGGTGAGTCTTTAGCTGGTTTTAAAACGAGCATTTTTTATTTTATTGGCACTTCCAGCTTTAGTTCATTACACGGAGCAATATTTATGTTTGTACCCCAAAATATCCCAGGTTTGTATTGCATTCCAGTTATTGACTCACTTTACACCTCAAACATCACTTCGGGTTTAAGTGTATCAAGATAAGAATGAGACCTCGTACTTTCCATTTCCTGAGAGAGAACAGGTTAAGTGCTTCACCCCAGCAAAATATACTTTGTATCGCCGGGGAGTGACATGGACCTGCCTCGCATGAGTCAGCAGGCCTGCTGCAGTGTTCCTTCTTATGTTCTTAATAATGGTAGAGTTCAGATGTTCTTCTGTGTAACCTCTCCATGCCAAAACTGAGCAGCAATTCAGGTGAGCTCTAACAGGTGCTTTACAGAGTCATTATTACTTCTAGTGTTTTGTGGTCCAGATTACAAGCTCTGACACCTTTCGTTCTGTTGGCTTTTATTACAACCTCAGGTTCAAAGGCCTGTTATCCTGAGTGTAAAAGGGAGCTTGGAGCAAAGAAACACAGTAGAAAATGCTTTGAATTGTATTTCCTTCACCAAGCAATTATATATATATATATATATATATATATATATATATATATATATATATATATATATATATATATATGCATAGTTCCTTGATAATGTGAGTAATCCGAAAGCGCTTGGAATTCTTCTATTTTTTCATAGTGGTTGTCTTGCATATTTTGATATCACCTGTTTGCTGTGATCTTTTTGCATATATATATATATATATATATATATATATATATATATATATATATATATATATATATATATATATATATATATTATTATATATATATATATATATATATATATATATATATATATATATATATATATATATATATATATATATATATATATTTTGAGTTTTGTATTTTCCTTCACCAAGTATATTATATATATATGAGTTTTGTATTTTCCTTCACCAAGTATATTATAAGGCTTTATACAAATATGTACACTATATATAGAGATAATAGTATTAGTGCACGCCATGGTAGTCAAGGCAAAACAGCAGCCAATAGACAGAGACGACCGTACAACAACCAGCTCAAGGCGGGAATGACAATGACAAACATGCGAGTGGAATCCACGTCACCTTTCCCATTGCCAGACCCGCATTATCATTGGCTGAACCAAGTCGTTGATTTGGTGATGGGGCCCCATTACCAAACCCTTAACGATGGTTCGCTGGTTGGAGGGGCAGCCTATGTGGGTGTGTTTAACATGCTCCAAATAAGGGTGACCTACTCTTTGCATGCAACACCCCCACCCCAAGAGGGCTCAGGACTAGGCTTCCACCTCAAATGGGTAGAGTGCCGCCATGGCATGTTACAACAATGGGACCGCCTTTCCCCTCAACCATCCCACTCATTAAATAAAGCTAAACTTTTCTCGAGACATAAAGTCTGGCTTTAAACTTAAGAGTGACACAGCAGACAGTAGGGCTAACGTAGGTCCAAGATACCTGCGGTCGGTAGCAGAATATCCCCTCACTAAAAAAAAAAAACCCACTAGGGGAAAAAAAGAGCTGGCTCCACTCAAAGTCCCTAACACATCCTAACCTACTACATTCGAGATAATACATCAGCCAGCGTATTGTTTTTACCAGAAAGTCTTCATTACTGAGAATGGACGTAAACTCTTGGGCTTTACCAAACAACGCAGTATGCACCAGTGCCGCCCAATGAACCTCAGGCCACCCTAAAGCTCGAGCCTGGTTTTCAAATGCTTCGAAAAACTGTTCAGGCTCTGCTTCAACAAAATGAGGAACAAACTGTACTGCCCTTTGCAAACTGAAGTCATCTACAGTCTGATGGAATAGCCTCCTCTCCTTCTCTCTATCAAACTCCTCCTTAGCAAATGCACGCTGTTCTTTAGTTTGTTCAAGATTGAGTCTGGCTAACTCAAGTGCCAATGAACCAGACTCGCCTGTAGATAAACCCACACCACCTGTGACACCATGAACCTGCTGGTTTTGCTCAGGAGTTGTGTCTCCCCCATTACTTTGTAGATACCTTAATGGTGACCTACGGTTAACAGCTCCTGTATTGTGAGAAACATTAGTCTGATATGCCATAGTTTCAGTTTGCAGTTTACTCCTTATAATATCATGCAGCTGCGAAGCTGTGAGGGTGCGTTGATATTCAATACCAATAGAACGAGCGATTTGCCAACAACGCTGTAGAGAGAGTTTAGGCAAGTTTAGGAGAGTGAACTCAAGACACTAATCACCTGACTCGAATAGGTGGCATTAACCCCACGTAACACGCTGTAACTGCTATGCACGGTACGACTGCAGAATACTCACACAATAGCAAGGCTGACATGCAATAACAAAGCCAATATGCACACACAATAGCAAGGCTGACACGCAATAACAAACTAAATTGCAGAATACTCACACAATAGCAAGGCTGACCATAGCGAAGCGAATGCAAAGAAGACACACAAAATTCGTGAAGCGTTGGCAAAGCGTAAGCAATGCCAGATAGCAAGCTATCTAAATGATACAAAACTAGCTCCTTCTCCAACTTCAACTCTAGGCTCAACTCCTGCTCTAAGTTTCCAAATTCAGATCCCGGACAGGCCCCCATATTATAACCTCAGGTTCATAGGCCTGTTATCCTGAGTGTAAAAGGGAGCTTGGAGCTAAGAAACACAGTAGAAAATGCTTTGAATTGTATTTCCTTCACCAAGCAATTATATATATATGAGTTTTATATTTTCCTTCACCAAGTATATATATATATATATATATATATATATATATATATATATATATATATATATATATATATATATATATATATATATATGTCGCCGATTAGGTAAAACTGGTCAATTAGCAAGAACTCATCTAAAATTAAGTCCTTTCTAAAATTTTCTGTTATACGTTTAAAGATATATTTTTTCATTTATGTTAATGTAAGAATTTATAATTTTGTACCAAGAGAAACTTTAAAAACCTACCTAACCTTATTAAAACAAGCGCAATTTAATTTAGCCTAACCCAACTAAATATATTTTAGATACGTTAACATTAATTTAATAATAAACAAACACAATGAAATATATTTTTTCGTTATGTTCAGAATGATTTTGGCGAAATTATTGCATACACAAATTTTCACTTGTCTTATATGGCAAGGTGAGCATTGCTATTTAAGCCAAAATCGCCAGTTTTACTTAATCGGCATGACATATATATATATATATATATATATATATATATATATATATATATATATATATATATATATATATATATATATATGAGTTTTGTATTTTCATTCACCAAGTATATTATAAGGCTTTATACAAATATGTACACTATATATAGAGATAATAGTATTAGTGCACGCCACGGTAGTCAAGGCAAAACAGCAGCCAATAGACAGAGACAGCCATACAACAACCAGCTCAAAGCGGGAATGACAATGACAAACATGCGAGTGGAATCAACGTCACCTTTCCCATTGCCAGACCTGCATTATCATTGGCTGAACCAAGTCGTTGATTTGGTGATGGGGCCCCATCACCAAACCCTTAACGATGGTTCGCTGGTTGGAGGGGTATCCTATGTGGGTGTGTTTAACATGCTCCGAATAAGGGTGACCTACTCTTTGCATGCAACAGCTTTGCTGCTCATTGACGGATACTCCTTAGTACACATCGGGTTGCTGCTTGTGATTACTCCAAGGCCCTTTTTTTTTTTTTGGCTAGTTTGTTTCCAAACATTTGGTGCTTGTATATGCATTACTTTGCACTTATTTCCACAGAAACTTATCTTACACACAACCTACCACTGCACCAGCAGATCCCTCTCATTATTCATACACTCAGCCATGGTTGTTGTATTATTGCCCCAGTTACATGTCATCAGCGAATTTAGTTTTAATAGATGTTAGTCTCATACCAAGATCATTCAAGTGTATGCCAAGAACAAACTACTGACGAACTTAGTTCTTAACGTCTAGCCACTCAGACACTCCACTATCTTGTACAACTGACTTTGTCCTTACAAGTTATGTATATTCAGCGTACACCATAAGTTTCAAAATTTATCATATTTGTTGTGGTATACAGTACAGACAGGTTGATGGTTAAGATGAATGTGGCAGCAATACTTTGGCATCTTTAATGGCCGAAATGCATCGCCTGCTACTAAACCACAAGACAGTCAGCTCACTGCCACACCGAGAAAGGTATCCCTGTATCCCATAACCCCAGCCTCCTCCACCTCAGCCAATTCAAGAGGAATAGTAATTAAACCTTCAAGGCCTCAAGAGGCAGAGGAGTTGTAGGTAACCTTCCTGAAGATATTCAGTAGCTATAGCTCAACCCTCCCGAAATGTCGAGGAGCTGGCGACTTTGGAATGGTATTTTGTGTCCAGATGAGAGCAAGAGAGGTGTGGCACCTGACCTGGTCTGACTTACCCTCGCTGGTGGGTGTAAGACTGTCTGTGGTAACACATGCTAGTGCCTCAATGTATGTTTGTTTCACACACCTATGTGTTCATCATGTTTCACACAACTATGTGCTCATCATGTTTCACACACCTATGTGCTCATGTTTCAGGGTAAACATACCTTAACACAACATTTACAAACACACCAACAGGGATTGGTTACCCTCAAAAGTTTCACCTCTGAGTCTAAATTGTGACTAAATATAATTATCAAAATAACACCGTCCTAAGAATTACGAAAATTGAAGCACGCCCCTGCAATGTGTTATATATTTAGTGCAGTGTTATGTGTTATGCAGTGCCCTCTGTGATGTACTGTAGAATGTATCAGCCTTGCAACTTGTGGAGAAATAGCGGATTAAAACTAAGCATAATTTATTGAACGCTATTCTACTTCCACACAGTATCAGTCCTGCGGTTATGTAACTTAATAAAAAAATATCCTGTGTTTCTACCTTGATTTATTCTGTAAGCCTAAGAAATGTAGTATTTTCCTGCATATAAGACGCACGTCAGAAGCATCATAACGGTAATTCAGTAATCAAATTCATACTAAATTTAGCGTAACTCAAGGCATACTCTTGGCCCTGATCTTGAGCTTATAAGGCGCAAGGCGATTTTCCAAGACTTTTTTTGGGGGAAAAAGGCGCGTTTTATATACCGGTAAGTACGGTACATGAATAGTATAAGGAATGGTGCGCCGATCTGCCATGAAACCTGAAATTTAGAAAACTTTGGCTTTATGTTAATAATAACACATACTATTGTTTCTGTGAGGGGCTTCACTAAATCCACCAGGTTTCAAAATATAAACATAAACTTCACAAATGTCTAACTTCAAGATCTGTGCTTTTATAATAGCCCAATAAGGTGAAGTAAGCTTCCTTGGTAAATAAAATTATAACCATGTTGTATTTAAATTGATAAAGGAACATATTGTTAAGTAAAAGTACACATGCAACTAATGTGACATTTTACTGTGGCAACGTTTCGCTCACCAGAACCTTTATGAAGCTCCTGAAGGGCGAAACGTTGCCACAATAAAATGTCACATTAGTTGCATCTGTGTCCTTTTACCTAACATTTTGTTCGTAATTCTACCATTACTACTAAGGGTACATCTTATTTCTGAAGGTTTTATTGACTTTCTGATTCTCAAAGACAAGAGTATAGACACCAGAAACATCTGTGTACACAATAACATTACGGAGACGGGATAAAATACTTCCAAGAGTATCCGGACAGCGGCCATCTTGAAAAATCTTGAATAAACTTTTCTCAAAGGCGAACTTTTACCATTGATCTCAGTGGACGTCAAAGTAACTTCAAAGAAATAAATCAGCTTTCCCCTTATTATGCTCATGTTGACACCTAACGGTTACGTATAAGTAGCGTAACATCCTAGAAAGGTTCAGGAGCTCTCGACCAACACCTTCAAGACATGCAACAACCTATAATAATTTGAGTCTTTCTCTACGTAACATACATCTGCACTGAAGGTTTGAAGCTGGTTAGTAGAGGCATTCTCAAGTCATACATCCACTAACACTGTTGTCAGGTTAGTCAAAATGTCAGCCGGGAAAAAGTGTATAAGTATATAAGAAAAATAAGTCGATTCTTGTGAGAGACTACGACATCCACAGCCAAAGAGACCGGTTTTTAGGAGGGTTGATCTCCTTACACCTTGCAAGTGAGACACAGCAGTGCTGACACCTTGCAAGTGAGACACAGCAGTGCTGACACCTTGCAAGTGAGACACAGCAGTGCTGACACCTTGCAAGTGAGACACAGCAGTGCTGACACCTTGCAAGTGAGACACAGCAGTGCTGACACCTTGCAAGTGAGACACAGCAGTGCTGACACCTTGCAAGTGAGACACAGCAGTGCTGACACCTTGCAAGTGAGACACAGCAGTGCTGACACCTTGCAAGTGAGACACAGCAGTGCTGACATCTTGCGAGACACAGCAGTGCTGACACCTTGCAAGTGAGACACAGCAGTGCTGACACCTTGCAAGTGAGACACGGCAGTGCTGACACCTTGCAAGTGAGAAACAGCAGTGCTGACACCTTGCAAGTGAGACACAGCAGTGCTAACATCTTGCAAGTGAGACACAGCAGTGCTGACACCTTGCAAGTGAGACACAGCAGTGTTGACACCTTGCAAGTTAGACACAGCAGTGCTGACACCTTGCAAGTGAGACACAGCAGTGCTGACACCTTGCAAGTGAGACACAACAGTGCTGACACCTTGCAAGTTAGACACAGCAGTGCTGACACCTTGCAAGTGAGACACAGCAGTGCTGACACCGTGCAAGTGAGATACTGCAGTGCTGACACCTTGCAAGTGAGACACAGCAGTGCTGACACCTTGAAGGCGACCAGGCTAGACGTCTTGTAGTAAGGCTAAACTTGTAGTTGATGATTAAGACACATGTGCAACAATCGAGTATCTTTATTGCTGAAATGATTCGCCTACACAGCAGGCTTCTTCAGTCAAATACAGAGGCAGCAGGTGTAATACAGAGGCAGCAGGTGTAATACAGAGGCAGCAGGTGTAATACAGAGGCAGCAGGTGTAATACAGAGGCAGCAGGTGTAATACAGAGGCAGCAGGTGTAATACAGAGGCAGCAGGTGTAATACAGAGGCAGCAGGTGTAATACAGAGGCAGCAGGTGTAATACAGAGGCAGCAGGTGTAATACAGAGGCAGCAGGTGTAATACAGAGGCAGCAGGTGTAATACAGAGGCAGCAGGTGTAATACAGAGGCAGCAGGTGTAATACAGAGGCAGCAGGTGTAATACAGAGGCAGCAGGTGTAATACAGAGGCAGCAGGTGTAATACAGAGGCAGCAGGTGTAATACAGAGGCAGCAGGTGTAATACAGAGGCAGCAGGTGTAATACAGAGGCAGCAGGTGTAATACAGAGGCAGCAGGTGTAATACAGAGGCAGCAGGTGTAATACAGAGGCAGCAGGTGTAATACAGAGGCAGCAGGTGTAATACAGAGGCAGCAGGTGTAATACAGAGGCAGCAGGTGTAATACAGAGGCAGCAGGTGTAATACAGAGGCAGCAGGTGTAATACAGAGGCAGCAGGTGTAATACAGAGGCAGCAGGTGTAATACAGAGGCAGCAGGTGTAATACAGAGGCAGCAGGTGTAATACAGAGGCAGCAGGTGTAATACAGAGGCAGCAGGTGTAATACAGAGGCAGCAGGTGTAATACAGAGGCAGCAGGTGTAATACAGAGGCAGCAGGTGTAATACAGAGGCAGCAGGTGTAATACAGAGGCAGCAGGTGTAATACAGAGGCAGCAGGTGTAATACAGAGGCAGCAGGTGTAATACAGAGGCAGCAGGTGTAATACAGAGGCAGCAGGTGTAATACAGAGGCAGCAGGTGTAATACAGAGGCAGCAGGTGTAATACAGAGGCAGCAGGTGTAATACAGAGGCAGCAGGTGTAATACAGAGGCAGCAGGTGTAATACAGAGGCAGCAGGTGTAATACAGAGGCAGCAGGTGTAATACAGAGGCAGCAGGTGTAATACAGAGGCAGCAGGTGTAATACAGAGGCAGCAGGTGTAATACAGAGGCAGCAGGTGTAATACAGAGGCAGCAGGTGTAATACAGAGGCAGCAGGTGTAATACAGAGGCAGCAGGTGTAATACAGAGGCAGCAGGTGTAATACAGAGGCAGCAGGTGTAATACAGAGGCAGCAGGTGTAATACAGAGGCAGCAGGTGTAATACAGAGGCAGCAGGTGTAATACAGAGGCAGCAGGTGTAATACAGAGGCAGCAGGTGTAATACAGAGGCAGCAGGTGTAATACAGAGGCAGCAGGTGTAATACAGAGGCAGCAGGTGTAATACAGAGGCAGCAGGTGTAATACAGAGGCAGCAGGTGTAATACAGAGGCAGCAGGTGTAATACAGAGGCAGCAGGTGTAATACAGAGGCAGCAGGTGTAATACAGAGGCAGCAGGTGTAATACAGAGGCAGCAGGTGTAATACAGAGGCAGCAGGTGTAATACAGAGGCAGCAGGTGTAATACAGAGGCAGCAGGTGTAATCGTGAAATGAAGATGTAATCAATCAATTAACCTTTGAGAAATTGTATTTGAGGTGGTGAGTCCCTCAGCCTGGAGAAGAGTTCAGCTCCATGAAGGTGGTTTTACTTAGCCTAGTAACAAGATGACTCTTCCAGTGAGGACACCTGGAGGAAGTGTTCTGTAACTCCAACAGTTCCAGGTTTGTTTTACTGTTTTTTTTTCACATTAAAAAAAAAGTGTGCCTATACTGCCTAAATTTATAGGTTACAATTCATTTCACTGAGGATTGAAACTGTTCAGATGAAGCATAGTCAAGATATCTATTGACTACAAGTACATGTACAAGGTATACAGGCGTAGCTGACATCAATGACATACTACTATATAGAAAGCCCCTTGTTAAGCTGAGCATTTCCCGCAAATTAGGTCAGTTTTGTCCCAGGATGCGACCCACACCAGTCCACTAACACCCAGGTACCCATTTTATACTGATGGGTGAACATGGACAGCAGGTGTCTTATGGAAACACGTCCCTAATGTTTTCCAGCCGTACCGGAGGAGATTCGAACTCCGGACCTCAGTGTGTGAGCTGAGTGCGCTAACGATACAGCTACGGGACACCTAATTTAAAAATAAAATGATAAAACGCTCATCCACACACTGCAATAACAGCCCCTACTTTCTTCCACTTCAACACCAGTGTTGAAAGTTTGAATCTGAGCGGAAGAAGCATTCTCATCGCACAAAAGTTAAAACCGTAAATGGTGTATTTACAATAAACCAGAAGATTCTACCTACACATACAAATAGTTACATGAAGTTTTCCGTACTTACAGAACATTAAACTAAAAAGTATAAAACCAATTGAATAAAACATTCTTAAGTTATAAATGAAATCCTCAGAGGAGGAGATAAACATTGTGGCAACAAAATTCGGACAACCACAATAAATTTAGTAATTCCTCTCGTCTGGGTAAATCGACTTCTGCCACACCCTGTATACTTAAAGAATTCTGTCAGTTCTGTCAGGTATGATCATTTGTTGAGAAAAAAAAAATCCTAATTTTCATCTGTTAAATTGTTATCTACGAGGCAATTTACACTCTCGCGCCTAACAAAAGTGCACATTTCTTTGCCTAAAATTGATATTTAGTTAATGTAACGATAACTGTGAACACAAGTCTTGTCTCTCAGTATTGTGGTAATATTTGTCAGCAACCAGACGTGTAGCACTGTGCTGCCTGGTGGTGATGTACTCAATGTTACTCTTGACTGATATGTGACATGGTATCTAGAGTACTTTATAATTCTGGCAGAAAGAGATAGGGAGAAGGAGAGAGAGAGAGAGAGAGAGAGAGAGAGAGAGAGAGAGAGAGAGAGAGAGAGAGAGAGAGAGAGAGAGAGAGAGAGAGAGAGAGAGAGAGAGGGGTGGGGGGGGGGGAAGATAGGTAAATATTGACACCAGAAACGCTTCTATCAACTTAGGGTACAGTTCCCACAGGGGTCGATATAGGAATGACCCACTGAACTGGTTTCCGCCCTCCCTCACTTCCTCAATTTCTTCCTTTCTCCCTCCCTCACTTCCTCAATTTCTTCCTTTCTCCCTCCCTCACTTCCTCAATTTCTTCCTTTCTCCCTACCTCACTTCCTCAATTCCTTCCTCCCTCCCTCCTTCCCTCTCTCCATCTTCCTCTCCCACCATTCTTCATTCTCTCAATTCTCCACTCTCACCCTTCCATCCTCCCTCTATATTCCTCTCTCCCCCTCCCTTCAAGCTCGTTTTGCTTACACTCCTCTGCACCAATATCTCTCCCCCTCTGTCTCTTCCTTCACTCCCTCTATCTTTTCCCCTCTGTCTCTTCTTCCGCTCCCTCTATCTCTTCCTATCTCTATTTCTTCTACATTTATCTTGAACTGTCGCCACCCTTTAACAAGTGTAAAGTGTGACGGAATATTCTTTACTTTTCGTTAGAAAGGAATTATAGACCTACCCAGAGGCCAGATATATTAGACCTACCCAGAGGCCAGATATATTAGACCTACCCAGAGGCCAGATATATTAGACCTACCCAGAGGCCAGATATATTAGACCTACCCAGAGGCCAGATATATTAAGACCTACCCAGAGGCCAGATATATTAGACCTACCCAGAGGCCAGATATATTAAGACCTACCCAGAGGCCAGATATATTAGACCTACCCAGAGGCCAGATATATTAGACCTACCCAGAGGCCAGATATATTAGACCTACCCAGAGGCCAGATATATTAAGACCTACCCAGAGGCCAGATATATTAGACCTACCCAGAGGCCAGATATATTAGACCTACCCAGAGGCCAGATATATTAGACCTACCCAGAGGCCAGATATATTAATACCCAGAGGCCAGATATATTAGACCTACCCAGAGGCCAGATATATTAGACCTACCCAGAGGCCAGATATATTAGACCTACCCAGAGGCCAGATATATTAGACCTACCCAGAGGCCAGATATATTAGACCTACCCAGAGGCCAGATATATTAGACCTACCCAGAGGCCAGATATATTAGACCTACCCAGAGGCCACATATATTAAGACCTACCCAGAGGTGAGATATATTACACCTACCCAGAGTTGAGATATATTAGAGGGCAAACAAGCATCCAAACACACACACACACTCTTCTCACAAACACACTCCTTTCTCAGACACAGAATACTCTTAAACACAAACACTCTTCTCAAAATCACAAGCTGCTCTCTCTCAAACAAACTCTCCTCTCACAAATACACACTCATTTATCAAACATTCTCTTTAACTCAAACACACAAACACACACACACACCTCAACTAAAACACACACACTCCTGGCCCCAAACTCATACTCCTCATCCCAAAACACACTCTTCAACGAAACCCACACTTCTTAACCCCAGACTCACACTCCTTACCATAAAACACACTTCTTGCCACCAAACATATTTCTCGTCTCCATTATACACTTCTAAACACACTCCTTTCACCGAAAATGCACACTCTTCTTCCAGACACGCACTCCAGCACTTCGAATACTTTCTCTTTCCCCCGAAATACACACTCTTCCAGCCAAAGTCACTCCCCTCCCCACAAACACACTCTTCACCCATAAAAAACACAGACACTGCTCATTGCCAAACATAAACTGCTCACCCAATCACCTAACGTTCCACACTTTGTACAATTTCTTAAGGTTGGAGGCCACAGTCACATGTTTTATACAAACACCGCACTCAGTGAACTCCCTGGCAACCCATCACTCTGCACCAGCCTCTTTATCCTCTCGTTTACACCAGGTTTTTCCTCGTTAATTTCATTTTCCTTTTTTTGCGAGATGTTAGTTCAACGAGTGTCTCTGGAGGGCCTTCCTCCACAAGTGTGTCTGGAGGGCCTTCCTCCACAAGTGTGTCTGGAGGACCTTCCTCCACGAGTGTGTCTGGAGGGCCTTCCTTCACGAGTGTGTCAGGAGGACCTTCCTTCATGAGTGTGTCTGGAGGACCTTCCTTCACGAGTGTGTCTGGAGGGCCTTCCTTCACGAGTGTGTCAGGAGGACCTTCCTTCATGAGTGTGTCTGGAGGACCTTCCTTCACGAGTGTGTCTGGAGGACCTTCCTTCATGAGTGTCTCTGGAGGGCCTTCCTCCACAAGTGTGTCAGGAGGACCTTCCTCCACGAGTGTGTCTGGAGGGCCTTCCTTCACGAGTGTGTCTGGAGGGCCTTCCTTCACGAGTGTGTCTGGAGGACCTTCCTTCACGAGTGTGTCTGGAGGACCTTCCTTCATGAGTGTGTCTGGAGGACCTTCCTTCACGAGTGTGTCTGGAGGACCTTCCTTCACGAGTGTGTCTGGAGGACCTTCCTTCACGAGTGTGTCTGGAGGACCTTCTTTCACGAGTGTGTCTGGAGGGCCTTCCTTCACGAGTGTGTCTGGAGGGCCTTCCTTCACAAGTGTGTCTGGAGGGCCTTCCTTCACGAGTGTGTCTGGAGAGCCTTCCTTCACGAGTGTGTCTGGAGGGCCTTCCTTCACGAGTGTGTCTGGAGGACCTTCCTTCACGAGTGTGTCTGGAGGGCCTTCCTTCACGAGTGTGTCTGGAGGACCTTCCTTCACGAGTGTGTCTGGAGGGCCTTCCTTCACGAGTGTGTCTGGAGGGCCTTCCTTCACGTGTGTGTCTGGAGGGCCTTGCTTCACGAGTGTGTCTGGAGGGCCTTGCTTCACGAGTGTGTCTGGAGGACCTTCCTTCACGAGTGTCTGGAGGACTTTCCTTCACTAGTGTGTCTGGAGGACCTTCCTTCACTATTGTGTCTGGAGGGCCTTCCACTAGTGTGTCTGGAGGGCCTTCCTTCACTAGTGTGTCTGGAGGGCCTTCCTTCACTAGTGTGTCTGGAGAACCTTCCTTCACTAGTGTGTCTGGAGGACCTTCCTTCACTAGTGTGTCTGGAGGGCCTCCCTTCACTAGTGTGTCTGGAGCGCCTTCCTTCAATAGTGTGTCTGGAGGACCTTCCTTCACGAGTGTGTCTGGAGGCCCTTCCTTCACGAGTGTGTCTGGAGGGCCTTCCTTCACGTGTGTGTCTGGAGGGCCTTCCTTCACGAGTGTGTCTGGAGGGCCTTCCTTCACGAGTGTGTCTGGAGGGCCTTCCTTCACGAGTGTGTCTGGAGGACCTTCCTCCACGACAGTATCCGGTAAAAAAAGACTATGCTGCTGCTGCTGAAGGGAGAGTGGAAGGGAGAGAGGGAGAGTGGGAGGGAGATTGGGAGAGAGGGAGGGAGAGAAAGTGGGAAGGAGAATTGGAGGCAGAGTGGGAAAGAGAGTGGGAGGAGTCAGAGGGAGAGAGGGTGGGTGAACAGGAGGGAGAGTGGGAGCGAATGGAGAACAAAGAAGGGAGAAGAGAAGAAGAAGTAAGGGAGGAGGGTGGTAACCAGAGAGGGCGGGGAAGATTTTGTTTGATTTTACCCAGGGAGACGAGATCATAGGACACCACTACTGTGAGTGAACATGCCACAGTGCCACCACTACTGTGAGTGAACATGCCACAGTGCCACCACTACTGTGAGTGAACATGCCACAGTGCCTCCACTACTGTGAGTGAACATGACACAGTGCCACCACTACTGTGAGTGAACATGCCACAGTGCCACCACTACTGTGAGTGAACATGCCACAGTGCCACCACTACTGTGAGTGAACATGACACAGTGCCTCCACTACTGTGAGTGAACATGACACAGTGCCACCACTACTGTGAGTGAACATGCCACAGTGCCTCCACTACTGTGAGTGAACATGACACAGTGCCACCACTACTGTGAGTGAACATGTCACAGTGCCACCACTACTGTGAGTGAACATGCCACAGTGCCACCACTACTGTGAGTGAACATGCCACAGTGCCACCACTACTGTGAGTGAACATGACACAGTGCCACCACTACTGTGAGTGAACATGACACAGTGCCACCACTACTGTGAGTAAACATGACACAGTGACACCACTACTGTGAGTGAACATGACACAGTGCCACCACTACTGTAAGTAAACATGACAGTGACACCACTACTGTGAGTGAACATGACACACTGACACCACTACTGTGAGTGAACATGACAGTGACACCACTACTGAGTGAACATGACACAGTGACACCACTACTGTGAGTGAACATGACACAGTGACACCACTACTGTGTGAACATGACACAGTGCCACCACTACTGAGTAAACATGACACAGTGCCACCACTACTGAGTGAACATGACAGTGCCACCACTGTGTGTGAATATGATATACACAGTGCCACCTCTACTGTGAATGAACATGGCATAGGCAGTGTCCTGTGAGTGAAGATGACGTATACAGTGCCAACACCCCGTTTTGTGAAGATGACATAGACAGTGCTACCACTCCTGTGAGTGAAGATGACAGAGTCACCACTCCCATGAGCGACCATAATATAGACAGTTCAACTGCTCCAGTTAGTGAACATGACAGACAGCGCTACCACTACTGTGAGCGAATATGACAGTATCACCACTACTATAAATGAACATGATAGTGCCCACACTTGTGTGAGAGAACATGACGCAGGCGACCACTCCTCTGAATAAACACATAATGACAAACAGTGCCGCCACTCCTGTCAGTTAACATTCCATTATACAAACAGTGCCACCACTCCTGTGAGTGGGTATATTCCATGACGCACACGGTGCCACCACTCCTGTGAGGGGGATATTCCATGACGCACACAGTGCCACCACTCCTGTTAGGGGGATATTCCATGACGCACACGGTGCCACCACTCCTGTGAGGAGGATATTCCATGACGCACACAGTGCCACCAGTATGTGCGTATATACCAGTGTGCATATATACGTACGTATATGTATACACGTATATGGGATATACATGTGTATACACTCCTTGTGGTGTATACACACGTAACTTCCAGCAGTATTGTGGGTGTATTATTTGCACAATTCGTTGATTTATTAATGTATAACTTTTATGATCATGAATTTGTGTATATTTCTGTGTGTGTTTGTATGTTAGGATGTTCTTGATTGATCTGTAGAACAATAACATCTTAATCAAGCTGCCACAATAGCAAATAATATTGAAACTATAGTTTCAATATTATTTTATTATTATTATTATTGATGTTTTGTTATTGTTCTTATTTTTGTTATTATATTATTATTATTATTATTACATGTTTTGTTGTGTGTGATTATATAATTTATACATGTAATGGACCAGTTATAGAAGCAGTTCATAACTACAGGACAACTGCACCAGCTTGGGCGTCAACGGTTACCAGGGTGCTCTGGTGACACCCAAGTGTGGGACTCTCCCATTCACTCAACTAGAAAGATCAGTCCGCGTCAGTCCATGGAAGCGATGTGTGAGTCTTGCACTCACACAAACTAACGATACTCTAACACTATTTACACCGTGTTTTCTTGGAAGAGTTTGTTGACTCCGCTCTTGTGCTGAAGAGTTAGTTCTCGTGCCATAGGGAGGCAGAGATTTTCCAAGCTCACAAACTAGACATAGTTTCTAGTGTGCTTTGTAGACACTGTCATTATTTTGGTGTCGATGCAGTTTTGACTTATATAAATTCATCTCTTGTGTAATTATTTTGGTTTCGATAAATCCATCTCTTGTGGAAGTTGTCGTATTTTGAGATGATTTTGTACTTTTAAATCCTACGAGAATAGGAACAACCACACTGTGTCCAGAGTAGGACTTAGTATCTAGATCTCCGGTGTATGAGATATTACAAGTCCAGTGTATGGCCTTAGAAGTTAGGAAAGTTATATAATTATTTAGTAATAATCCACTGTATGACCCGAATTACTTATCCCTCCGAAATGAAGTTTATTTGTGTATTATCCTTATATTTTATGTGTATTTACTTATGTGTGACGCCCTTGAAGTTTATCGTACTTTATATACACTATATGTATCTAAACACAAGTACGTTCAGAGTTGCTATAAGTGGCATATAATACCTGAAGGCTTTATCAGTCGACTACAGGGACATCAGCACTGGTGGAAGACAAAGTGGAGAGGTAGTTGACGAGTCCATCATCCTTGAAGCAAGATGACACGTCTCTTAGCCTAATACTTCATCAACTCAACTTAACAAGTGTTTAGCATGACCGACTTCCACTAGTGGGTCAACTCAGTCGTCAGAATCACGTCACTGTCAGGACTCGGTCGTCACCGTCACTGCCAGGACTCAGTCGTCACCTTCAATGTCAGGACTCAGTCGTCACCGTCACTGTCAGGACTCAGTCGTCACCGTCACTGTCAGGACTCAGTCGTCACCGTCACTGCCAGGACTCAGTCGTCACCTTCAATGTCAGGACTCAGTCGTCACCGTCACTGTCAGGACTCAGTCGTCACCGTCACTGCCAGGACTCAGTCGTCACCGTCACTGCCAGGACTAAGTCGTCACCTTCAATGTCAGGACTCAGTCGTCACCGTCACGACTCAGTCGTCACCGTCACTGCCAGGACTCGGTCGTCACCGTCACTGCCAGGACTCGGTCGTCACCGTCACTGCCAGGACTCGGTCGTCACCGTCACTGCCAGGACTCAGTCGTCACCTTCAATGTCAGGACTAAGTCGTCACCGTCACTGTCAGGACTCAGTCGTGACCTTCAATGTCAGGACTCAGTCGTCACCGTCACTGCCAGGACTCAGTCGTCACCGTCACTGCCAGGACTCAGTCGTCACCGTCACTGCCAGGACTCAGTCGTCACCGTCACTGCCAGGACTCAGTCGTCACCGTCACTGCCAGGACTCAGTCGTCACCGTCACTGCCAGGACTCAGTCGTCACCGTCACTGCCAGGACTCAGTCGTCACCGTCACTGCCAGGACTCAGTCGTCACCGTCACTGCCAGGACTCAGTCGTCACCGTCACTGCCAGGACTCAGTCGTCACCGTCACTGCCAGGACTCAGTCGTCACCGTCACTGCCAGGACTCAGTCGTCACCGTCACTGCCAGGACTCAGTCGTCACCGTCACTGCCAGGACTCAGTCGTCACCGTCACTGCCAGGACTCAGTCGTCACCGTCACTGCCAGGACTCAGTCGTCACCGTCACTGCCCCAAAATTCTTATTACTAATAATAGTATTAGATATATTGGGAAGCGCCCACAGGGATGAGACAGCACCTGGTGGAATGGAAGGAGTAGCTTCCTTGAATCAAGAGCCTTCCATACCCCCCCAGACCCCTTTGAGGGGCTACTACACAGCAAGCACTCAGTCATCAACAACCTGGTTGAACACGGGATCGAAACACCATTCTTTGTGCTTATTATTATTATTGATATTATTATTATTATTATTATTATTATTATTGATATTATTATTGGTATTATTATTATTATTATTATTAATATTATTGATATAATAATAATAATAATAATAATAATAATAATAATAATAATAATAATTATTATTATTATTATTATTATTATTATTATTGATATTATTATTATTATTATAATTATTATTATTATTATTATTATTATTATTATTAATGAGTGTGGTACTGTGACGTGCCTGGTCACTGTAAGAGTCAACACCACTAAGTCGTGGTACCAGGATCACTACCAGCGAGAGTGTCGTCACCTTTACCGTGCTCTGAAGCCACACTGGAGTCGAAGATTGAGACACTTATGCAACATATGGGAATCTTTATTGAGGAAACGTTTCTCCACACAGTGGCTTCGTCAGTCCATTACAAAGTAGAAACGGGTAGTGGATGGTTCCACTGTGACCCCGCCTCCTCCTGCTTCCACTCACCTGACTACAGTACTATATAAGCCACTTCTCCGGCCCTATGCTGAGGGACTGATTACCTCAAACTCCTCCTCTCCTTATACCTTCCATCTTTGTATTGGACTGATGAAGCCACTGTGGGGCGAAACGTTTCCTCAATAAAGATTCCCATATGTTGCATAAGTGTCTCAATCTTCAACTCGTCGGTTTTTCAAAACCATTTGACACTAGAGTCACTGCCAACGACACTGCCACCTTCAGAAGCTTTGTAAGGACACCAGGGTTACTTCCAAAGACAGTGCCACCTGCTAGGAGCTTAGTAAGGTCACCAGAGACATTGCCAACAATAATGCCACCTTGAAGGAGCTTTGGAACGATACCAGGGTCACTGTTAATGACAGTGTCACTTACAAGACACTCTGTAATGACACCACTATCACTGTAAACTACAGTGCCATCATCAAGGTGTCTTTGGTGGAGACACTAAGGTCGCCACCAAAGACAGTGCCACCTTGAATGAGCTCTGTGATTAACACCAAACGACAGTGTCATCTTCAAGGTGCCTTGTATGACAACACCAGTGTCACTGCCAAGGACAGTGCCACCATTCATGAGCCCTCACCGAGTCTGATTATTATTATTATTATTTTTATTATTATTATTGGATAATGAGGCAGATGATAATGATAATGAGGCAGATTATAATGATAATGAGGCAGATGATAATGAGGCAGATGATAATGAGGCAGATAATAATGATAATGAGGCAGATGATAATGATAATGAGGCAGATGATAATAATAATGAGGCAGATGACGATGATGATGACGCTGATGACGATGATGATGGCGACGACTATGTTATCAGTTTAGAAGCGCTAAAACCGCCCGGGTGGTACAGCTGCCTGGGGGGGGGGAAGGGGTTGAGTGAGAGAGAATCAGATTCGATATAAGGATCGAGGTGTGGGGAGGGGCGCTCCACTTCCTTGGATCAAGAGTGAGCAATCCTCCTAATCCCTTCCACTGTGTGTGGTGGGGGATCAGATTTGCGCCATCCACGCGTGTTTAGCGCTTCCCGCACGTGTTACTGTTGACTGACAGCTGCCACGCCAGCAACTACCCACACCCAAGACTGCAGTGGAGGGCCCCCAAGCTCTAGAATGATTGTGGGGCTCCAGAATGATTGTGGGGCCCCAAGCTCCAGAATGATTGTGGGGCCCCAAGCTCCAGAATGATTGTTGGTCACGCTCCAAAATGATTGTGGGGCCCCAAGCTCCAGAATGATTGGGGGGCCCCAAGCTCCGAAATTATTGTGGGGCCCCAAGCTCCAGAATGATTGTGGGGCCTCAAGCTCCAAAATTATTGTTAGGCCCTAAGCTCCACAATGATTGTGGGGCCCCAAGCTCCAGAATGATTGTGGGGCCCCAAGCTCCAGAATGATTGTTGGTCAAGCTCCAAAATGATTGTGGGGCCCAAGCTCCAGAATGATTGTGGGGCCCCAAGCTCCGAAATGATTGTGGGGCCCCAAGCTCCAGAATGATTGTGGGGCCTCAAGCTCCAAAATTATTGTTAGGCCCTAAGCTCCACAATGATTGTGGGGCCCCAAGCTCCAGAATGATTGTGGTGCATCAAGCTCCAGAATGATTGTGTGGCCCCAAAGCTGCAGAATGATTGTGGGGCCCCAAGCTCCAGAATGATTGTAGGCCCCAAGCTCCAGAATGACTGTGAGACCCTCAAGCTAAAGAATGATTGGGGGACCCCAAGATCCAGAACCAGAATGATTGTGGGACCCCCAGGCTCTAGAATGATTATGGAGCCCTCATGCTCCAGAATGATTGCAAGGACCTCCAGGTTACAGAATGACCGTGGGGCCTTCCAGGCTCCATAATGATTGTTTTACCTCCAAGTCTCCAAAACGACTGTTGGGCCCCAAGGCTCCAGAATGATTGTAAGGCCTTCCAGGTTCTAGAATGATTGTGGGGCCCAGGTTCTAGAATGATTGTGGGACCCTAGGATCTAGAATGATTGTGGGACCCCAGGCTCCAGAATGATTGTGGGGCCCTCTAGGTTCTAGAATGATTCTGGGGCCTCCAGGCTCTAGAATGACTGTGGGCCCCAAAGCTACAGAATGATTGTGGGACCCCAGGCTCCAGAATGGTTATGGGGGTCCCAGGTTCAAGAATGATTGTGGGGCCCCAGACTTCAGAATGGTTATGGGGTCCCAGGTTCTAGAATAAATGTGGGGCCCCAGACTCCAGAATGATTGTAGGGCCCCAAGCTAAAGAATGATTATAAGGCCCCAGGATCCAGAATTATTGTGGGGCTCCAGAATGATTGTGGGGCCCTTAGGCTCCAGAATTGAGGGGTCATCAGGTTTTAGAATGATTGTGGGCCCCCAGGCTCCAGAACGATTGTGTGGCCTCCATGCTATAGAATGTTTGTGGGGCCACAGGCTCCGGAATGATTGTGGGGCCCAAATGTTCCAGAATGATTAAAGGGCCCCAGGCTCCAGAATGATTGTGGGGCCCAAAGGCTCCAGAATGATTAAAGAGCCCCAGGCTCTAGAATGATTATGGGGCCCCAGGCTCCATAATGATTGTAGAGCCCCAGGCTGTAAAATGTGGAGCCCTTAACTCGTGAAAATTTGTATGGCACTAAACTCACAAATACTTGATGTGGGGGCCCCAGGGTCAAGAATGTTTCATTTGGGCACAGGCTCAAGAATGTTTGATATTGGGGCCCCAGGGTCAAGAATGTTTCATTTGGGCACAGGCTCAAGAATGTTTGATATTGGGGCCCCAGGTTCATGAATGACGTGGGAGCCCAAAGTTCAAGAAAGTTTGATGTGGGGCCCCAGGCTTAAGAATACTTGATGTGGGGTCCCATGCTTAAGAATACTTGATGTGGGACCCCAGGCTTAATAATACATGTGGGGCCCCAGTCTTAATAAGAATTGATCTGGGCCCCAGTCTTAAGAATATTTGATTTGGGGTCCTAGGCTTAAGAATATTTCATGTAGGGGCCCCAGTCTTGTTTACGTAAGTCAGTTTTGACTTGCTTACAGGAGTCAGTTCAGTCTTGCTTACGCGAGTCAGTTCAGTCTTGGTTACATGAGTCAGTTCAGTCTTGGTTACATGAGTCAGTTCAGTCTTGGTTACATGAGTCAGTTCAGTCTTGGTTACATCAGTCAGTTCAGTCTTGGCTACATCAGTCAGTTCAGTCTTGGTTACATGAGTCAGTTCAGTCTTGGTTACATGAGTCAGTTCAGTCTTGGTTACATGAGTCAGTTCAGTCTTGGTTACATGAGTCAGTTCAGTCTTCATGAATCAGTTCAGTCTTGGTTACATGAGTCAGTTCAGTCTTGGTTACATAAAGTCCAGTGTTGTCAGTGCAGTTTGGTACATGAGTCAGTTCAGTCTTGGTTACATAGTCAGTTCAGTCTAGTACAATGAGTAGTTCAGTCTTGGTTACATGAGTCCAGATTCAGCTGGTTACAATGAGTCCTTCGGGTCTTGGTTATGAGTCCAGTTCAGTCTTGGTACATGAGTCAGTTCCAGGTCTTGGTTACATGAGTCCAGTTCAGTTTGTTACCTGGGGTCAGTTCAGTCTTCGTTACATGAGTCAGTTCAGTCTTTCCGGTTACAATGAGTCAGTTCAGTCTTGGGTACCCGGGGTCAGTTTCAGTCCCAGGTTCAGAATGAGTCAGTTCAGTCTTGGTTACATGGGTCCAGGTTCAGTCAATGTGGTGCATGAGTCAGTTGGGGCAGTCTTGTGTTACATGAGTCATTTCCCAGTCTTGGTTACTGAGTGTTCAGTCTTTGTTACATGAGTCAGTTCAGTCTTGGTTACATGAGTCAGTTCAGTCTTGGTTACATGATTCAGTTCAGTCTTGGTTACATGAGTCAGTCAGTCTTGGTTAATGAGTCAGTTCAGTCTTGGTTAATGAGTCAGTTCAGTCTGGTTACATGAGTCAGTTCAGTCTTGGTTCATGAGTCAGTTCAGTCTTGGATTACATGGTCAGTTCAGTCTTGGTTACATGATTCAGTTCGTCTTGGTTACATGGAGTCAGTTCAGTCTTGGTTACATGAGTCAGTTCAGTCTTGGTTACATGAGTCAGTTCAGTCTTGGTTACATGAGTCAGTTCAGTCTTGGTTACATGAGTCAGTTCAGTCTTGGTTACATGAGTCAGTTCAGTCTTGGTTACATGAGTCAGTTCAGTCTTGGTTACATGATTCAGTTCAGTCTTGGTTACATGAGTCAGTTCAGTCTTGGTTACATGAGTCAGTTCAGTCTTGGTTACATGAGTCAGTTCAGTCTTGGTTACATGAGTCAGTTCAGTCTTGGTTACATGAGTCAGTTCAGTCTTGGTTACATCAGTCAGTTCAGTCTTGGTTACATCAGTCAGTTCAGTCTTGGTTACATCAGTCAGTTCAGTCTAGATTACATGAGTCAGTTCAGTCTTGGTTACATCAGTCAGTTCAGTCTTGGCTACATCAGTCAGTTCAGTCTTGGTTACATCAGTCAGTTCAGTCTTGGTTACATGAGTCAGTTCAGTCTTGGTTACATCAGTCAGTTCAGTCTTGGTTACATCAGTCAGTTCAGTTTTGGTTACATCAGTCAGTTCAGTCTTGGTTACGTCAGTCAGTTCAGTCTTAGTTACATGAGTCAGTTCAGTCTTGGTTACATCAGTCAGTTCAGTCTTGGCTATATGAGTCAGTTCAGTCTTGGTTACATGAGTCAGTTCAGTCTTGGTTACATCAGTCAGTTCAGTCTTGGTTACATCAGTCAGTTCAGTCTTGGCTATATCAGTCAGTTCAGTCTTGGTTACATGAGTCAGTTCAGTCTTCGTTACATGAGTCAGTTCAGTCTTGGCTACATCAGTCAG
This sequence comes from Cherax destructor, assembly GCA_009830355.1. Classification (NCBI taxonomy): domain Eukaryota; kingdom Metazoa; phylum Arthropoda; class Malacostraca; order Decapoda; family Parastacidae; genus Cherax; species Cherax destructor. The sequence continues at coordinate 21,666 of WNWK01015471.1, read as the reverse complement.
TTCAGTCTTGGATACATGAGTCAATTCAGCCTTGGTTACATCAGTCAGTTCAGTCTTGGTTTCATCAGTCAGTTCAGTCTTAGTTACATCAGTCAGTTCAGTCTTAGTTACATGAGTCACTTCAGTCTTAGTTACATGAGTCAGTTCAGTCTTAGTTACATGAGTCAGTTCAGTCTTGGCTACATCAGTCAGTTCAGTCTTGGTTACATCAGTCAGTTCAGTCTTGTTTACAAGAGTCAGTTCAGTCTTGGTTACATGAGTCAGTCCAGTCTTAGTTACATGAGTCAGTTCAGTCTTAGTTACATGAGTCAGTTCAGTCTTAGTTACATGAGTCAGTTCAGTCTTAGTTACATGAGTCAGTTCAGTCTTAGTTACATGAGTCAGTTCAGTCTTAGTTACATGAGTCAGTTCAGTCTTAGTTACATGAGTCAGTTCAGTCTTAGTTACATGAGTCAGTTCAGTCTTAGTTACACGAGTCAGTTCAGTCTCTTATCATGTTTACAATACGAGGGTCAGTGTAGGTAAATGTTGTCAGCAGGTGAGACTTAACCTGACGATGTTTTGCCCAGGTGATGGGCAGTGTGACTCACCTGACTAGTCAGTACCCAGGTGGTGGGTAGTGTGACTCACCTGACTGGTCAGTACCCAGGTGGTGGGTAGTGTGACTCACCTGACTGGTCAGTACCCAGGTGGTGGGTAGTGTGACTCACCTGACTGATCAGTACCCAGGTGGTGGGTAGTGTGACATCTGACTCGTCAGTACCCAGGTGGTGGGTATTGTCACTCACCTGACTCTTCAGTACCCAGGTGGTGGGTAGTGTGACTCACCTGACTGGTCAGTACCCAGGTGGTGGGTAGTGAGACTCACCTGACTGGTCAGTACCCAGGTGGTGGGTAGTGAGACTCACCTGACTGGTCAGTACCCAGGTGGTGGGCAGTGTGACTCACCTGACTCGTCAGTACCCAGGTGGTGGGTAGTGTGACTCACCTGACTGGTCAGTACCCAGGTAGTGGGTATTGTCACTCACCTGACTGGTCAGTACCCAGGTGGTGGGCAGTGTGACTCACCTGACTCGTCAGTACCCAGGTGGTGGGTAGTGTGACTCACCTGACTGGTCAGTACCCAGGTGGTGGGTAGTGAGACTCACCTGACTGGTCAGTACCCAGGTGGTGGGCAGTGTGACTCACCTGACTGGTCAGTACCCAGGTGGTGGGCAGTGTAACTCACCTGACTGGTCAGTACCCAGGTGGTGGGTAGTGAGACTTACCTGACTGGTCAGTACCTATGTGGTGGGCAGTGACTCACCTGATAATTGCCGTAGCCCAGGTGATCACAGGGGCACCGGCAGTCCTTGAGGTGAGTCTCCAGCTCCGGGGGCAGAGTACCCACTGACTCACGCGAGCCTCGTATCTCCCGCCACTCCTGGAACTCCCGCAGGTCGCAGTGGCTGGCGTGGTGGCTGCGGAGACTGCGGCTGTCGTAGCACTCTTGCCGCAGCTCGGCCGGCACGTCCCTGTGTACGTCGGGCGGCGGGCGCACGTCCGTGGGGCGGCGCTCGGGCGGCCGTGCTTCAGCGTGCACGTCGGGCGGGTGTATGTCCGGGGGCGGGCCCATGTCCGCCCTGGGTTGGCACTCATTGGCACTGGTGTAGCAGGTGGTGGGGGGCCCTCTGTACCCGCATGCGGGGCCCCCGGGGCACTCACTGCACGACCCCGCCACGCATGGCCCCCGCTGCCCGTCGGGTGGGTACGGCTGGGGACCCTGGTAGCAGGTGTCAGGCGGGTAGGAGGGAGGCGGGTATTCCCGGTGAGCGGGTACTGGATAGTCTTGCCGCTCGCCCGGGTACTGGGGCACTGGTTTGGTAGTCTGGTAGTTTGGGTGGGTGATGCCGTATTGGTGGTGGGTGGTGGGTGGCCCGTAGCAGTGCTTGGGTGTGCACTCCGCCCGCGACACGCCCGCGGGCGGGTACTCCAGCTGGGTGGTGGGCGGGTAGTCGCGGGCGGGCGGGTGGTACCCGTGGAAATCCACCACTGTCTCTTGAATGTTAGTTGTGATTGGCAGTGCAGGGCGACCGTAGTTACACCGGATGTCCCCATTGGCCCACTCCATAGTTAGGTGGGGGAGTCTCAGGGGCCCCGGGTATCAGATGGCCCCGGGTATCTGAGGGCCCCCCGGGTATCTGAGGACCCCCGGGTATCTGAGGACCCCGAGTCTGACTCCAGGCCTGGGCTTCATGCCCTCCCTCACATCACTTTCACATGGTGTTGTTGTCAGCCCGCCACCATACTTGACACCAACTAAACTTAATAAACAATTATAAACATTTTCCTCCACAACAACGAAATCATCGATGCCAGAAAAAAATAATTGAACTAAGACACAGAAGAAAAAAAGTACGTACGACACCTCTCAATGTCTTGGCTGAACTGACTTTCTTGCACCGCCAACCCTTCAGCGCGTGCTCGCTGCCGGGAGATCAACCTTAAAAAACGTACCGCTGAGAAACTAGAACGTTTATTTTACACGTTCTATTAACTGCTAAAAGCATTAGAGTTAGGCAGAAACGTGTGGGGTTAATATAAAGAGATAGCTGTTTAAAATAATGAATGTTCAGGAGAGTTGTTGAAGGTGGTGCGCAAACTGTCTTGCGTTTGGCAGGGAAGGCAGGTGGCGAATGCCTGAGGTTGATGCGCAGTGTTGACACCGGCGCAGGTGTGAGCACATGAAGGGTTCTCGCTGGGGACTTCTGGCGTTCCCTCGCTGAGAACGTTTGGCGTTCACTTAGTGTGAGCGCCTGACGTAACCTCACTGAGATGAGATATACTGACGTTCCCTCACTGAGATAGATATACTGACGTTCCCTCACTAAGATAGATATACTGACGTTCCCTCACTGAGATAGATATACTCACGTTCCCTCACTGAGATAGATATACTCACGTTCCCTCACTGAGATAGATATACTCACGTTCCCTCACTGAGATAGATATACTCACGTTCCCTCACTGAGATAGATATACTCACGTTCCCTCACTGAGATAGATATACTCACGTTCCCTCACTGAGATAGATATACTCACGTTCCCTCACTGAGATAGATATACTCACGTTCCCTCACTGAGATAGATATACTCACGTTCCCTCACTGAGATAGATATACTCACGTTCCCCCACTGAGATAGATATACTCACGTTCCCTCACTGAGATAGATATACTCACGTTCCCTCACTGAGATAGATATACTCACGTTCCCTCACTGAGATAGATATTCTCACGTTCCCTCACTGAGATAGATATACTCACGTTCCTCACTGAGATAGATATACTCACGTTCCCTCACTGAGATAGATATACTCACGTTCCCTCACTGAGATAGATATACTCACGTTCCCTCACTGAGATAGATATACTCACGTTCCCTCACTGAGATAGATATACTCACGTTCCCTCACTGAGATAGATATACTCACGTCCCTCACTGAGATAGATATACTCACGTCCCTCACTGAGATAGATATACTCACGTTCCCTCACTGAGATAGATATACTCACGTTCCCTCACTGAGATAGATATACTCACGTTCCCTCACTGAGATAGATATACTCACGTTCCCTCACTGAGATAGATATACTCACGTTCCCTCACTGAGATAGATATACTCACGTTCCCTCACTGAGATAGATATACTCACGTTCCCTCACTGAGATAGATATACTCACGTTCCCTCACTGAGATAGATATACTCACGTTCCCTCACTGAGATAGATATACTCACGTTCCCTCACTGAGATAGATATACTCACGTTCCCTCACTGAGATAGATATACTCACGTTCCCTCACTGAGATAGATATACTCACGTTCCCTCACTGAGATAGATATACTCACGTTCCCTCACTGAGATAGATATACTCACGTTCCCTCACTGAGATAGATATACTACGTTCCTCACTGAGATAGATATACTCACGTTCCCTCACTGAGATAGATATACTACGTTCCCTCACTGAGATAGATATACTACGTTCCCTCACTGAGATAGATATACTACGTTCCCTCACTGAGATAGATATACTACGTTCCTCACTGAGATAGATATACTGACGTTCCCTCACAGAGATAGATATACTGACGTTCCCTCACTGAGATAGATATACTGACGTTCCCTCACTGAGATAGATATACTGACGTTCCCTCACTGAGATAGATATACTGACGTTCCCTCACTGAGATAGATATACTGACGTTCCCTCACTGAGATAGATATACTTACGTTCCCTCACTGAGATAGATATACTGACGTTCCCTCACTGAGATAGATATACTGACGTTCCCTCACTGAGATAGATATACTGACGTTCCCTCACTGAGATAGATATACTGACGTTCCTCACTGAGATAGATATACTGACGTTCCTCACTGAGATAGAATACTGACGTTCCTCACTGAGAAGATATACTACGTTCCTCACTGAGATAATGATTCTACAAAACTGACGTTCCTCACTGAGATAGATATACTGACGTTCCCTCACTGAGATAGATATACTGACGTTCCCTCACTGAGATAGATATACTGACGTTCCCTCACTGAGATAGATATACTGACGTTCCCTCACTGAGATAGATATACTGACGTTCCCTCACTGAGATAGATATACTGACGTTCCCGCACTGAGATAGATATACTGACGTTCCCTCACTGAGATAGATATACTGACGTTCCCTCACTGAGATAGATATACTGACGTTCCCTCACTGAGATAGATATACTGACGTTCCCTCACTGAGATAGATATACTGACGTTCCCTCACTGAGATATACTGACGTTTCCTCACTGAGATATACTGACGTTCCCTCACTGAGATATACTGACGTTCCCTCACTGAGATATACTGACGTTCCCTCACTGAGATATACTGACGTTCCCTCACTGAGATTATATACTGACGTTCCCTCACTGAGATTATATACTGACGTTCCCTCACTGAGATGATATATTGACGTTCCCTCACTGAGATTATATACTGACGTTCCCTCACTGAGATGATATACTGACGTTCCCTCACTGAGATGATATACTGACGTTCCCTCACTGAGATGATATACTGACGTTCCCTCACTGAGATGATATACTGACGTTCCCTCACTGAGATGATATACTGACGTTCCCTCACTGACATGATATACTGACGTTCCCTCACTGACATGATATACTGACGTTCCCTCACTGACATGATATACTGACGTTCCCTCACTGAGATGATATACTGACGTTCTCTCACTGAGATGATATACTGACGTTCCCTCACTGAGATAGATATACTGACGTTCCCTCACTGAGATAGATATACTGACGTTCCCTCACTGAGATAGATATACTGACGTTCCCGCACTGAGATAGATATACTGACGTTCCCTCACTGAGATAGATATACTGACGTTCCCTCACTGAGATAGATATACTGACGTTCCCTCACTGAGATGATATACTGACGTTCCCTCACTGAGATGATATACTGACGTTCCCTCACTGAGATGATATACTGACGTTCCCTCACTGAGATGATATACTGACGTTCCCTCACTGAGATGATATACTGACGTTCCCTCACTGAGATGATATACTGACGTTCCCTCACTGAGATGATATACTGACGTTCCCTCACTGAGATGATATACTGACGTTCCCTCACTGAGATGATATACTGACGTTCCCTCACTGAGATGATATACTGACGTTCCCTCACTGAGAAGATATACTGACGTTCCCTCACTGAGATGATATATTGACGTTCCCTCACTGAGATGATATACTGACGTTCCCTCACTGAGATGATATACTGACGTTCCCTCACTGAGAAGATATACTGACGTTCCCTCACTGAGATGATATACTGACGTTCCCTCACTGAGATGAGATACTGACGTTCCCTCACTGAGATGATATACTGACGTTCCCTCACTGAGATGAGATACTGACGTTCCCTCACTGAGATGAGATACTGACGTTCCCTCACTGAGATGAGATACTGACGTTCCCTCACTGAGATGAGATACTGACGTTCCCTCACTGAGATGAGATACTGACGTTCCCTCACTGAGATGATATACTGACGTTCCCTCACTGAGATGAGATACTGAAGTTCCCTCACTGAGATGAGATACTGACGTTCTTTCACTGAGATGATATATTGACGTTCCCTCACTGAGATGATATACTGACGTTCCCTCACTGAGATGATATACTGACGTTCCCTCACTGAGATGATATACTGACGTTCCCTCACTGAGATGATATACTGACGTTCCCTCACTGAGATGATATACTGACGTTCCCTCACTGAGATGATATACTGATGTTCCCTCACTGAGATGATATACTGACGTTCCCTCACTGAGATGATAAACTGACGTTCCCTCACTGAGATGATATACTGACGTTCCCTCACTGAGATGATATACTGACGTTCCCTCACTGAGATGATATACTGACGTTCCCTCACTGAGATAATATACTGACGTTCCCTCACTGAGATGATATACTGACGTTCCCTCGCTGAGATGATATACTGACGTTCCTTCGCTGAGATGATATACTGACGTTCCCTCGCTGAGATGATATACTGACGTTCCGTCGCTGAAATTATATACTGACGTTCCCTCACTGAGATGATATACTGACGTTCCCTCACTGAGATGATATACTGACGTTCCCTCACTGAGATGATGTAATGACGTTCCCTCGCTGAGAGATACCGACGTTCCCTCGCTGAGAGATACCGACGTTCCCTCGCTGAGATACTGACATTCTCTAGCTGAGAGATCCTGGTGTTCCTCAAAATACCCAGGAGCTGTACAGTAACTAAACAAGCCCAGGAGCTGTATATCAACACTCTCAACAAGCCACTACAAGAGACAGAGGGAAGGATGAACCAGCGAGACTGGACCTAGTATTCACCTTGAGTAGTGCATATATTGAGGACATCACATATAAAAGACCCCTCGGGGCCAATGATCATGTGTTTCTGAGCTTCGAATACATAGTAGTGTTACAAGTGGAGAGGGAAACAGAAAGGGCAAGACAAATGAAGCCAAACTACAAAAAGGGGACTACACAGGCATGAATAATTTCCTGCATGGGGTTCAGTGGGACAGATAACTGGCAAGGAAGTCAGTAAATGAGATGATGGAATATGTGACAACAACATGCAAGGAAGCTGAGGAGAGGTTTGCACTCAAGGGTAACAAATAACGAGAAAGCCAGTATGAGCCCTTCGTTCACCCAAAGGTGTAGAGTGGCCAAAACCATATGTGCTAGAGAATGGAAGAAGTATAGAAGGCAAAGAACCCAGGAGAATAAGGAGAGCAGTCATAGAGCCAGAAATGAATATGCACAGGTAAGAAGGGAGGCCCAGCGACAATACGAAAATGACTTAGCAGTGAAAGCCAAATCTGACCCGAAGCTGTTGTACAGCCACATCAGGAGGAAAACAACAGTCAAGGACCAGCTAATCAGGCTGAGGAAGGAAGGAGGGAAGATCACAAGAAACGATCGTGAAGTATGTGAGGAACTCAACATGAGATTCAAACAGAGGAGACAGAAAGGACTCCAGAACGACGGAGAAGTGGGGTACACCATCAAGTGTTGGACACAATACATACAACCGAGGAAGAAGTGAAGAGGCTGCTAAGCGAGCTCGATATCTCAATATCGATGGGGCCAGATAACATCTCTTCATGGGTCCTGAGAGAGGAAGCAGAGGTGCTATGTGTACCACTAACAACAATCTTCAAGACATCTATGGAAACAGGGCGACTACCTGAGGTATGGAAGACAGCAAATGTAGTCCCATTTTTTAAAAAAGGAGACAGACACGAAGCATTAAACTACAGACCAGTGTCACTGACATGTATAGTATGCAAGGTCATGGAGAAGATTATCAGGAGAAGAGTGGTGGAACACCTAGAAAGGAATGAGCTTTTCAACGACAGCCAGCACGGTTTCAGGAACTTAAATTTTGTGTCACAAACCTACTGAAGTTCTACGACAAGGTGACAGCAGTAAAACAAGAGAGATAGGGGTGGGTAGATTGCATTTTCTTGGACTTTAAGAAGGCGTTTAACACAGTTCCACACAAGAGAGTAGTGCAAAAGCTGGAGGACCAGGCAGGGATAACAGGGAAGGCACTACAATAGATCAGGGAATACCTGTCAAGAAGACAACAGCGAGTCATGGTACGTAGCGAGGTGTCAGAGTGGGCGCCTGTGACGAGCGGGGTTTCACAGGGGTCAGTCATAGGACCGGTGCTGTTTCTGGTATTTGTGAACGACATGACGGAAGGAATAGACTCCGAAGTGTCCCTGTTTGCAGATAATGTGAAGTTGATGAGAAAAATCCAATCGGACGAGGACCAGGCAGAACTACAGAGGAATCTGGACAGGCTGCAGGCCTGGTCCAGAAACTGGCTCCTGGAGTTCAACCCCACCAAGGGCAAATTCATGAAGATTGGGGAAGGGCAAAGAAGACCGCAGACGGAATAGAGTCTAGGGGGCCAGAAACTACAAAACTCACTCAAGGAAAAGGATCTTGGGGTGATATAACACCGGGCACATCTCCTGAGGCGCACATCAACCAAATAACTGCTGCAGCATACGGGCGCCTAGCAAACCTAAAAATAACATTCCGACATCTTGATAAGGAATTGTTCATTACCCTGTACAATGTGGACGTTAGGCCTATATTGGAGTATGCAGCACCAGTTTGGAACCCAAACCTAGCCAAGCACGTAAGAAAACTAGAGAAAGTGCAAAGGTTTGCAACAAGACTATTCCCGGAGCTAAAGGGTATGTCCTACGAGGAGAGTTTAAGGGAAATCGACCTGACGACACTGGAAGACAGGAGAGATAGGGGGGATATGATAACGAGATATAAAATTCTTAGAGGAATCGACAAGGTGGACAGAGACAGGATGCTCCAGAGATGGGACACATCAACAATGGGTCACAGCTAGAAGTTGAAGGCTCAGATGAATCACAGGGATGTTAGAAAGTATTTCTTCAGTCACAGAGTTGTCAGGAAGTAGAATAGTCTGGGAAGTGATGTAGTGAAGGCAGGATCCATACATAGCTTTAAGAAGAGGTATGATAAAGCTTATGGAGAAGGAAGAGTGACCTAATAGCGACCAGTGAAGAGGCGGGACCAGGAGCTGTGCCTCGACCCCTGCAACCCCAATTAGGTGAGTACTCACACACACACACATATAGTACAGTGGTGCTTTTGACAACAATATGACAGAAGGTACACTGTCTAAGGCTCTAAGCACAGCTATGCCTATACATCTGGGGACAAGAGAATCAGTGGATGGACGGACGCATACATGGATGGACGGACGCATGCATGGATGGACGGACGCATACATGGATGGACGGACGCATACATGGATGGACGGACGCATGCATGGATGGACGGACGCATACATGGATGGACGGACGCATACATGGATGGACGGACGCATACATGGATGGACGGACGCATGCATGGATGGACGGACGCATACATGGATGGACGGACGCATACATGGATGGATGTGATAGATGGATGAGTAAAAATGTGTAAAATCAGCTAAATCAAGAAGAATTAATAGTTAAAAAAAACAGTAAGTGAGCAAAACTGAGATAATGAAGAAGAGAGAGATCACGACTGGCCGATAACAAGGATCGTATTGAGAAGGAAATAAAAGACTTGTTAGAACACAATACTAAATTAGAAGACAGTTATGCAGGATTCCCTTAGAAATATCCAGTGAAGGAACAACAGGATATTTATATCAATAAAGACTTAGAAAAGGAGAAGAAAAGTCTAGAAGAATATATATCCATGACTCAAAGAAGAACCAGCTTATAAATAACAAAATGGACTATGGATTTAACCTTTCAAGAACACATTGTGGTATATAAGCCTATTGAAAAATATGAGAGACACGCATAGGCCCCTGAAAATAACCTAAGCCCAGATTAAACATGAGGAAAAACAAAAAGAAGAGATAAAGACATCAAGGAATTGGAGGGTTAAAAGAATATGCAAATTACACAAATAACTCGCATATAGGTGAAAGACATTTATGAAGACGTTTCTGTCGGAACTGTACCATTAACTAATGACACAGTGTGTCACTAGTTAATGGTTATTTGTGTATCGTTCCGTACACAGTATTGTGTCTATGTGTTCTTTCCTGGTATGCAAATTAGGTAAGATCTTTCTAAGGAGGACAGTGTGAAAAACAAGGTCTTGTAAATACTGCTAAGACACTGAAGGAAAGTGCAAGAGAAGAAGACAAGTTCAAGACAGCCATACAACCACATCAACCACAGCCATACAACCACATCAACCACAGCCATACAACCACATCAACCACAGCCATACAACCACATCAACCACAGCCATACAACCACATCAACCACAGCCATACAACCACATCAACCACAGCCATACAACCACATCAACCACAGCCATACAACCACATCAACCACAGCCATACAACCACATCAACCACAGCCATACAACCACATCAACCACAGCCATACAACCACATCAACCACAGCCATACAACCACATCAACCACAGCCATACAACCACATCAACCACAGCCATACAACCACATCAACCACAGCCATACAACCACATCAACCACAGCCATACAACCACATCAACCACAGCCATACAACCACATCAACCACAGCCATACAACCACATCAACCACAGCCATACAACCACATCAACCACAGCCATACAACCACATCAACCACAGCCATACAACCACTCAACCACAGCCATACAACCACATCAACCACAGCCATACAACCACATCAACCACAGCCATACAACCACATCAACCACAGCCATACAACCACATCAACCACAGCCATACAACCACATCAACCACAGCCATACAACCACATCAACCACAGCCATACAACCACATCAACCACAGCCAACTACCACAGCCATACAACCACATCAACCACAGCCATACAACCACATCAACCACAGCCATACAACCACATCAACCACAGCCATACAACCACATCAACCACAGCCATACAACCACATCAACCACAGCCATACAACCACATCAACCACAGCCATACAACCACATCAACCACAGCCATACAACCACATCAACCACAGCCATACAACCACATCAACCACAGCCATACAACCACATCAACCACAGCCATACAACCACATCAACCACAGCCATACAACCACATCAACCACAGCCATACAACCACATCAACCACAGCCATACAACCACATCAACCACAGCCATACAACCACATCAACCACAGCCATACAACCACACGTCACACCCACAGCCATACAACCACATCAACCACAGCCATACAACCACATCAACCACAGCCATACAACCACATCAACCACAGCCATACAACCATCAACCACAGCCATACAACCACATCAACCACAGCCATACAACCACATCAACCACAGCCATACAACCACATCAACCACAGCCATACAACCACATCAACCACAGCCATACAACCACATCAACCACAGCCATACAACCACATCAACCACAGCCATACAACCACATCAACCACAGCCATACAACCACATCAACACAGCCATACAACCACATCAACCACAGCCATACAACCACATCAACCACAGCCATACAACCACATCAACTACAACTATACAACCACATCAACCACAGCCATACAACCACATCAACTACAACCATACAACCACATCAACCACAGCCATACAACCACATCAACCACAGCCATACAACCACATCAACTACAGCCATACAACCACATCAACCACAGCCATACAACCACATCAACCACAGCCATACAACCACATCAACCACAGCCATACAACCACATCAACCACAGCCATACAACCACATCAACCACAGCCATACAACCACATCAACCACAGCCATACAACCACATCAACCACAGCCATACAACCACATCAACCACAGCCATACAACCACATCAACCACAGCCATACAACCACATCAACCACAGCCATACAACCACATCAACCACAGCCATACAACCACATCAACCACAGCCATACAACCACATCAACCACAGCCATACAACCATCAACCACAGCCATACAACCACTCAACCATACAACCATACCAGCATACAACACAGCCATACAACCACATCAACTACAGCCATACAACCACATCAACCACAGCCATACAACCACATCAACCACAGCCATACAACCACATCAACCACAGCCATACAACCACATCAACCACAGCCATACAACCACATCAACCACAGCCATACAACCACATCAACCACAGCCATACAACCACATCAACCACAGCCATACAACCACATCAACCACAGATATACAACAACATCAACCACAGCCATACAACCACATCAACCACAGCCATACAACCACATCAACTACAGCCATACAACCACATCAACCACAGCCATACAACCACATCAACCACAGCCATACAACCACATCAACCACAGCCATACAACCACATCAACCACAGCCATAACACAACATCAACCACATCCATACAACCACATCAACCACAGCCATACAACCACATCAACCACAGCCATACAACCACATCAACCACAGCCATACAACTACATCAACCACAGCCATACAACCACATCAACAACAGCCATACAACCACATCAACCACAGCCATACAACCACATCAACCACATCCATACAACCACGTCAACCACAGCCATACAACCACATCAACCACAGCCATACAACCACATCAACTACAGCAATACAACCACATCAACCACAGCCATACAACCACATCAACCACAGCATTACAACCACAGCCATACAACCACATCAACTACAGCCATACAACCACATCAACCACAGCCATACAACCACATCAACCACAGCATTACAACCACAGCCATACAACCACATCAACTACAGCCATACAACCACATCAACTACAGCCATACAACCACATCAACCACAGCCATACAACCACATCAACCACAGCCATACAACCACATCAACCACAGCCATACAACCACATCAACCACAGCCATACAACCACATCAACCACAGCCATACAACCACATCAACCACAGCCATACAACCACATCAACCACAGCCATACAACCACATCAACCACAGATTGATGAAAATTATGTTGAGACAAATGAACTTAGGTCAACAATGAGAATAATACATTTTTTGAAGGTTTTATACACTAATATTGATGGAGTAATGCCAAAAAGGTTAGAAGTTTGGGATATTATAATTGAAGAGAAACCTGATATAATCTAACTGAAAACTTACTGGAAAAACATTTTAAATGAGGCTGAAGTTCACTGAAATTACTCAGAGTGGGATTGGCAGAGTAGGGAGGACAGGACTGGGATTGGCAGAGTAGGGAGGATAGGAGTGGGGTTGGCAGAAAGTAGGGAGGATAGGAGTGGGGTTTGCAGAGAGTAGGGAGGATAGAAGTGGGGTTGGCAGAGAGTAGGGAGGATAGGAGTGGGGTTGGCAGAGTAGTGAGGATATGAGTGGGATTGGCAGAGTAGGAAGGATAGGAGTGGGATTGGAAGAGTATTAAGGATAGGAGTGGGATTGGCAGAGTAGGGAGGATAGGAGTGGGGTTGGCAGAGTAGGGAGGATAGGAGTGGGGTTGGAAGAGTAGAGAGGATAGGAGTGGGATTGGCAGAGTAGGGAGGACAGGAGTGGGATTGGCAGAGTAGGAAGGACAGGAGTGGGATTGGCAGAGTAGGAAGGATAGGAGTGGGATTGGCAGAGTAGGAAGGATATTAGTGGGATTGGCAGAGTAGGGAGGATAGGAGTGGGGTTGGCAGAGTAGGGAGGATAGGAGTGGGGTTGGAAGAGTAGGGAGGATAGGAGTGGGATTGGCAGAGTAGGGAGGACAGAAGTGGGATTGTCAGAGTAGGAAGGATAGGAGTGGAATTGGCAGAGTAGGGAGGACAGGAGTGGAATTGGCAGAGTAGGGAGGATAGGAGTGGGGTTGGCAGAGTAGGGAGGATAGGAGTGGGGTTGGCAGAGTAGTTAGGATAGGAGTGGGATTGGCAGAGTATGGAGGACAGAGTGGATTAGGCAGAGTAGGGATTATAGGAGTGGGTTGGCAGAGAGTATGGAGGATAGGAGTGGGGTTGGCAGAGTAGTGAAGATAGGAGTGGGGTTTGCAGAGAGTAGGGAGGATAGGAGTGGTGTTGGCAGAGTAGTTAGGATAGGAGTGGGATTGGCAGAGTATGGAGGACAGGAGTGGGATTGGCAGAGTAGGGATTATAGGAGTGGGGTTGGCAGAGAGTATGGAGGATAGGAGTGGGGTTGGCAGAGTAGTGAAGATAGGAGTTGGGTTGGCAGAGTAGTGAGGATAGGAGTGGGGTTGGCAGAGTAGTGAGGATAGGAGTGGGGTTGGCAGAGAGTAGTGAGGATGGGAGTGGGGTTGGCAGAGTAGGGAGGATAGGAGTGGGATTGGCAGAGTAGGGAGGATAGGAGTGGGATTGTCAGAGTAGGGAGGATAGGAGTGGGATTGGCAGAGTAGGAAGGATAGGAGTGGGATTGGCAGAGTAGGGAGCATAGGAGTGGGGTTGGCAGAGAGTAGGGAGGATAGGAGTGTGGTTGGCAGAGTAGTGAGGATACGAGTGGGGTTTGCAGAGAGTAGGGAGGATAGGAGTGGGGTTGGCAGAGTAGTGAGGATAGGAGTGGGGTTTGCAGAGAGTAGGGAGGATAGGAGTGGGGTTGGCAGAGTAAGGAGGATAGGAGTTGGGTTGGCAGAGAGTAGGGAGGATATGAGTGGGGTTGGCAGAGAAGTGAGGATAGGAGTGGGGTTGGCAGAGTAGTGAGGATAGGAGTTGGGTTGGCAGAGAGTTGTGAGGATGGGAGTATTGTTGGCAGAGAGTAGGGAGGATAGGAGTGGGGTTGGCAGAGAGTAGGGAGGATAGGATTGTAGTTGGCAGAGAGTAGGGAGAATAGGAGTGGGGTTGGCAGAGTAGTGAGGATAGGAGTGGGGTTGGCAGAGAGTATGGAGGATAGCAGTGGGGTTATCAGAGTAGTGAGGATAGGAGTAGGGTTGGCAGAGAGTAGTGAGGATAAGTGGGGTTGGCAGAGAGTAGTGAGGATGGAAGTGGGGTTGGCAGAGTAGAGAGGATAAGTGGGGTTGGCAGAGTAGTGAGGATAGGAGTGGGGTTGGCAGAGAGTAGTGAGGATTTGAGTGGGGTTGCCAGAGAGTAGTGAGGATGGGAGTGGGGTTGCCAGAGAGTAGTGAGGATAGGAGTGGGGTTGCCAGAGAGTAGTGAGGATAGGAGTGGGGTTGGCAGAGAGTAGTGAGGATGGGAGTGGGGTTGGCAGTGTTGCTAAAACACTTTCTTCACTTTATGGTAATTTAAATACTGGGAAAGAGAAGAGTTCGAGAGAATAAATAATAAAGTGGCCGAGATGGGAAGTAAGTTATGGATCTTGGACGTTTTAACAATAAAGAAAGAAATAGGGGCAGCCTATGAGGCTGGAACTGTAATAAATAGTTAAAAGATTTCTTCAGTATAATGACAGGTTTCTTTTATCATCCATTATAAAACTGAAGAGAAAGGAATGAGAGGCAGCAACACACCATCAATGAGAGGCAGCAACACACCATCAATGAGAGGCAGCAACACACCATCAATGATAGGCAGCAACACACCATCAATGAGAGGCAGAAACACACCATCAATGAGAGGCAGCAACACACCATCAATGAGAGGCAGAAACACACCATCAATGAGAGACAGCAACACACCATCAATGAGAGGCAGCAACACACCATCAATGAGAGACAGAAACACACCATCAATGAGAGGCAGCAACACACCATCAATGAGAGGCAGAAACACACCATCAATGAGAGGCAGCAACACACCATCAATGATAAGCAGCAACACACCATCAATGATAGGCAGCAACATACCATCAATGAGAGGCAGCAACACACCATCAATGAGAGGCAGCATCACACCATCAATGAGAGGCAGCAACACACCATCAATGAGAGGCAGAAATACACCATCAATGAGAGGCAGAAACACACTATCAATGAGAGGCAGCAACATACCATCAATGAGAGGCAGAAACACACCATCAATGAGAGGCAGAAACACACCATCCCTGAGAGACAGCAACACACCATCAATGAGAGGCAGAAACACACCATCAATGAGAGCACAACACCCATCAATGAGAGGCAGAAACACACCATCAATAAGGCAGAAACACACCATCAATGAGAGGATAAACACACCATCAATAGAGGCAGCAACATCAATCACCATCATCAATGAGAGGCAGCAACACCCATCAATGAGGCAGCAACACACCATCAATGAGATCAGCAACACCCATCAATGAGAGCAGCAACATACATCAATAGGGGCAGCAACACACCATCAATGAGAGGAAGCAACACACCATCAATGAGGCAGCACACACCATCAATGAGAGGCAGAACACACCATCAATGAGAGGAAAAACACACCATCAATTAGAGGCAGCAACACACCATCAATGAGAGGCAGCAACATCCCATCAATGAGAGGCAGCAACACCCCATCAATGAGAGGCAGCAACACACCATCAATGAGAGGCAGCAAACACCATCAATGAAGCAGCAACACACCATCAATGAGACAGCAACACACCATCAATGAGAGGCAGCAACATACCATCAATAGGGCAGCAACACCCATCAATGAGAGGCAGCAACACACCATCAATGAGGCAGCAACACACCATCAATGAGGGCAGCAACACACCATCAATGAGAGGCAGAACACACCATCAATGAAAGGCAGCAACACACATCAATGAGGGCAGCAACACACCATAATGAGAGGCAACAACACACACCATCAATAAGGGCAGCAACACACATCAATAGGCAGGAACACACCATCAATAGGGCAGCAACACACCATCAATAAGGCAGCAACACCATCAATAAGGGCAGCAACACACATCAATGGGCAAAAAGGCAACACACCATCAATAAGGGGCAGCAACACACCATCAATAAGGGGCAGCAACACACCATCAATGAGGGGCAGCAACACACCATCAATGAGGGGCAGCAACACACCATCAATGAGGGGCAGCAACACACCATCAATGAGGGGCAGCAACACACCATCAATGAGGCAGCAACACACCATCAATAGGGCAGCAACACACCATCAATAAGGGCAGCAACACACCATCAATAAGGGCAGCAACACACCATCAATAAGGGCAGCAACACACCATCAATAAGGGGCAGCACACCATCAATAAGGCAACACACCATCAATGAGGGCAGCAACACACCATCAATGAGGGGCAGCAACACACCATCAATAAGGGCAGCAACACACCATCAATGAGGGCAGCAACACACCATCAATGAGGGCAGCAACACACCATCAATGAGGGCAGCAACACACCATCAATGAGGCAGCAACACACCATCAATGAGGGCAGCAACACACCATCAATGAGGGCAGCAACACACCATCAATGAGGGAGCAACACACCATCAATAAGCAGCACACTCAATAAGGGCAGCACACACCATCAATGAGGGCAGCAACACACCATCAATGAGAGGCAGCAACACACCATCAATAAGGGGCAGCAACACACCATCAATAAGGGGCAGCAACACACCATCAATGAGGGGCAGCAACACACCATCAATGAGAGGCAGCAACACACCATCAATGAGGGGCAGCAACACACCATCAATAAGGGGCAGCAACACACCATCAATAAGGGGCAGCAACACACCATCAATAAGGGGCAGCAACACACCATCAATAAGGGGCAGCAACACACCATCAATAAGGGGCAGCAACACACCATCAATGAGAGGCAGCAACACACCATCAAAGGGCAGCAACACACCATCAATAAGGGCAGCAACACACCATCAATGAGGGCAGCAACACACCATCATGAGAGGCAGCAACACACCATCAATGAGGGCAGCAACACACCATCAATAAGGGGCAGCAACACACCATATAAGAGCAACACACCATCAATAAGGGGCAGCAACACACCATCAATAAGGGGCAGCAACACACCATCAATAAGGGGCAGCAACACACCATCGTGTTCTGTTGAGAATAACTACGCAGTGAACTGTGACTTAGGAGATGAAAAAGACTTTCATAAACAAGGACGATTACATTATGAGAAATGGAATTACATTTCTTTAACACAATATTTTAGAGAAAGTAACTGGAAGAATATTCCACAAGGGACAGATACAAATAATTTTGTTCAAATTGTTCTGTAGTGTATATGAAAATTAAAGTACACAGTTTGTTCCATATAGGAATATAAGAGGGAATAATAAAGAATGGTTAGAAGGCGTTAGAGAGGTCTGGAAACAAAGAAAGGAGTTGGAGTTAGTTTAGAAAACAGGATAATCTAGAAACTTATTATAGAATCAGGGAGTTTAGAAATGAACATTTAAATGTAAGAAGAGAAAAAGATTGAAATTTTTATAAAGAAATAGAAGACAATAGCAAGGTAGAGTCAGACCTTTTAAAATTATCAAAGTGACTCCTAAACTGCTCAAAATTCAATCTGATATTCCACTAAATTCTCCCTATTGCTGGTGCTAAACACCTCATCCGTATGTATTGTAAGGAATCCTTCTATGTATTTATATTTACCATATGTCCTCTTATCCTCCTATCTTCCAAGAAGTAATTTTCAGTGCTTTCAGAATTTCCCCGTAATTAGTATTCCTTATGTCTAGCACCGTTTATCTCGCTTCTCTTTAATCTTTTTCAGTTTATTTTCGTATCTCGTCGCACAGACACCACAGACCAGAATTTTAATACTCGTCAGGAACAGTATTTTAAGCATGTCCATTATTCTGAAATCTTGAAAAATTGCCCAAGAGTCATTTACTTTTGCTTTTAATCGTCTGGGGACTGTGGTTTATGACCCCTCTCTTAAACTGCATCCTTCTCTTTATTGGATGGTTTAAGACCCTCGTAGAACTTTCTCTTTATTGGTTGGTCTCAAAAGCCCCGAATCCTTCTCTTTATTGGTTGGTTTCAATAGCCCCCGAATCCTTCTCTTTATTGGTTGGTTTCAATAGCCCCCGAATCCTTCTCTTTATTGGTTGGTTTCAATAGCCCCCGGATCCTTCTCTTTATTGGTTGGTTTCAATAACCCCCTGATCCTTCTCTTTATTGGTTGGTTTCAATAGCCCCCGAATCCTTCTCTTTATTGGTTGGTTTCAATAGCCCCCGAATCCTTCTCTTTATTGGTTGGTTTCATTAGCCCCCGAATCCTTCTCTTTATTGGTTGGTTTCAATAGCCCCCGAATCCTTCTCTTTATTGGTTGGTTTCAATAGCCCCCGAATCCTTCTCTTTATTGGTTGGTTTCAATAACCCCCTGATCCTTCTCTTTATTGGTTGGTTTCAATAGCCCCCGGATCCTTCTCTTTATTTAATCATAAGATCCTTCTGGATCCTTCACTTGACTGAATGGTGTTAAGATTCCTCTGGATATTTAGCTTTATGAAATGGTCTTAAGACTCGGATTGTTCCTATTGTTTACTGGGTGATTTGAGGTTCACTTGGATTATTTCTTCACTGTATGGTTTTCCAGCCTCCATGGATCTTCTTATTTAACAGATGGTCTTAAAACCACCTCCTGTTGCTCCTTCTTGTTGTCAGATGGTCTTAAAACCACCTCCTGTTGCTCCTTCTTGTTGTCAGATGGTCTTAAAACCACCTCCTGTTGTTCCTTCTTGTTGTCAGATGGTCTTAAAACCACCTCCTCTTGCTCCTTCTTGTTGTCAGATGGTCTTAAAACCACCTCCTCTTGATCCTTCTTGTTGTCAGATGGTCCATGTGGTCCTAATCTTTATCAGTTAGTCATATATGGTCTTAAGACCTTTGATCCTTTTCCATGTGGTCTTTTCTATTTTAGATGATTTTAAGACAACTTTCTCTTCACCATTCTTCTTATTAGAGGGTCTTAAGTTTTTATTATTATTATTATTATTATTATTATTATTATTATTATTATTATTATTATAATTATTATTATTATTATTATTATTATTATTATTATTATTATTATTATTATTATTATTAGTAGTAGTAGTAGTAGTAGTAGTAGTAGTAGTAATAGTAGCAGTAGTGATAGTAGTAGTTTTAGTAGAAGTATTAGTTATTATCATTATTTTATTTATTATCATCATCATCATCATCAGAAAGTTGCTTTGCATGATGCAAGGTGTGAACCCCCCCCCCCCCCCACTTGTCTGAGACGTGTTGTTTACATTGCATTACATGATGAGACACGCGCCTCCAACACCAACAATAATACTATGAAAATACAATGATTTTTCTTTGTAGATGCGCCAGCAGGTTTACGACATTTTATTTCAGGGGAAGATCTTTTGAAGTGGATATAAGAGATATAGAGATGGAGAGAGAGAGAGAGAGAGAGAGAGAGAGAGAGAGAGAGAGAGAGAGAGAGAGAGAGAGAGAGAGAGAGAGAGAGAGAGAGAGAGAGAGAGAGAGAGAGAGAGAGAGGTGGAACCTGAGAGCCATATCTGGGGAGGTAGAAAGGAATGGAGAGTGGAAGAAAAAGAAGGAATGAGAGATAAGCTTTGGAAGGGAAGAGCAAGAAAGAACAGTGAGAATGGGAAGGAAGAAGAAACAGATGATTAAAAGTTAATGAGATAATCAGGAAAAAGAGAGAAGGAGCGAGAGGGAAAGAAAATTATGGATGGAAAGATGAAAAAAGAAAGATCGAATATTCTAATATTTTTCCCTTTTCTCTCTCTCTCTCTCTCTCTCTCTCTCTCTCTCTCTCTCTCTCTCTCTCTCCTCTCTCTCTCTCTCTCTCTCTCTCTCTCTCTCTCTCTCTCTCTCTCTCTCTCTCTCTCTCTCTCTCTCTCTCTCTCTCTCTCTCTCTCTCTCTCTCTCTCTCTCTCTCTTTTCTCTCTCTTCTCTCTCTCTCTCTCTCCTCTCTTCACTACTCTCAAGGGTAAACTCATCCATACCTCTGGCTATTTTACTAGACTTCAAGAGTGAAACACTACACAAGGTAAGAGTGACCCTGGCGAGCAGCAGACAAAGCTGACATCACAGGGTAAGAGTGATCAACCTGGCGAGCAGCAGACACACAGCTGACATCAAGGGTAAGAGTGATCAACCTGGCGAGCAGCAGACACACAGCTGACATCAAGGGTAAGAGTGATCAACCTGGCGAGCAGCAGACACACAGCTGACATCCAGGGTAAGAGTGATCAACCTGGCGAGCAGCAGACACACAGCTGACATCCAGGGTAAGAGTGATCAACCTGGCGAGCAGCAGACACACAGCTGACATCCAGGGTAAGAGTGATCAACCTGGCGAGCAGCAGCACACAGCTGACATCCAGGGTAAGAGTGATCAACCTGGCGAGCAGCAGACACACAGCTGACATCCAGGGTAAGAGTGATCAACCTGGCGAGCAGCAGACACACAGCTGACATCCAGGGTAAGAGTGATCAACCTGGCGAGCAGCAGACACACAGCTGACATCAAGGGTAAGAGTGATCAACCTGGCGAGCAGCAACACACA
>WNWK01015470.1:0-47762 GCA_009830355.1 Cherax destructor | reverse complement strand
ATATATGCTGTATAAGCATATATGCTGTATAAGCATATATGCTGTATAAGCATATATGCTGTATAAGCATATATGCTGTATAAGCATATATGCTGTATAAGCATATATGCTGTATAAGCATATATGCTGTATAAGCATATATGCTGTATAAGCATATATGCTGTATATGCATATATGCTGTATAAAGCATATATGTGTATAAGCATATATGCTGTATAAGCATATATGCTGTATAAGCATATATGCTGTATAAGCATATATGCTGTATACATATATGCTGATATAAGCATATGCTTATAGCTATATATGCTATAAATAATGCTGTATAAGCATATATGCTGATATATATATAGCTATATATATGCTATATAAGCATATATGCTATATAAGCATATATGCTATATAAGCATATATGCTATATAAGCATATATGCTATATAAGCATATATGCTATATAAGCATATATGCTATATAAGCATATATGCTATACAGTGGACCCTCGGTTAACGAAATTAATCCGTTCCAGGAGCTATTACTTAATCTGAATCTTTCGTTATCTGAAACCTTATTTCCCATAAGAAATAATGTAAATACAGTACAATTAATTCGTTCCACAAAAAAATAATCACTCAAAAAAAAAAAAACAATAACATTTACTTACCTTTATTGAAGAGTTGCAAGCATCTGGAAGCTAGAGTTGCTGACAGGGGCAGGGTGTTAATGGTTGGAAGGAAATCCTCCAAAAGGACTTCAGGTAACAAGTCCCTCTGGGGTTACTTCCTTCTTTTCTTTAATGCATGAATGACACTCCTGCATGCCTGCTACACTCCCTGCATGCCTGCTACACTCCCTGCATGCCTGCTACACTCCTGCATGCCTGCTACACTCCCTGCATGCCTGCTACACTCCCTGCATGCCTGCTACACTCCCTGCATGCCTGCTACACTCCCTGCATGCCTGCTACACTCCCTGCATGAATGCTACACTCCTGCATGAATGCTACACTCCCTGCATGAATGCTACACTCCCTGCATAAATGCTACACTCTCTGCATGAATGCTACACTCTCTGCATGAATGCTACACTCCTGCATGAATGCTACACTCTCTGCATGAATGCTACACTCCCTGCATGAATGCTACACTCTCTGCATGAATGCTACACTCCCTGCATAAATGCTACACTCTGCATGAATGCTACACTCTCTGCATGAATGCTACACTCCCTGCATGAATGCTACACTCTCTGCATGAATGCTACACTCCCTGCATGAATGCTACACTCTCTGCATGAATGCTACACTCCCTGCATGAATGCTACACTCTCTGCATGAATGCTACACTCCTGCATAAATGCTACACACTCTGCATGAATGATCACTCTCTGCATGAATGCTACACTCCCTGCATGAATGTACACTCTCTGCATGAATGCTATACTCCTGCATGAATGCTACACTCTGCATGAATGCTACACTCCTGCATGAATGCTCACTCTCTGCATGAATGCTACACTCTCTGCATGAATGCTACACTCCCTGCATGAATGCTACACACTCTGCATGAATGCTACACTCCTGCATGAATGCTACACTCTCTGCATGAATGCTACACTCCCTCCATGAATGCTACTCTCTGCATGAATGCTACACTCTCTGCATGAATGCTACACTCCCTGCATGAATGCTACACTCCCTGCATGAATGCACACTCCCTGCATGAATGCTACACTCCCTGCATGAATGCTACACTCCTGCATGAATGCTACACTCTCTGCATGAATGCTACACTCTCTGCATGAATGCTACACTCCCTGCATGAATGCTACACTCTGCATGAATGCTACACTCCTGCATAAATGCTACACTCTCTGCATGAATGCTACACTCTCTGCATGAATGCTACACTCCCTGCATGAATGCTACACTCTCTGCATGAATGCTACACTCTCTGCATGAATGCTACACTCTCTGCATGAATGCTACACTCCCTGCATGAATGCTACACACTCTGCATGAATGCTACACTCCCTCCATGAATGCTACACTCTCTGCATGAATGCTACACTCCCTGCATGCTTGCTACCACTGGGGTGCCACTAGGAAGCTTCTTTGGACCCATGGTGACTTATTTCACAGTGACAATCACTAAACCACCAAAAAATACACCAAATATATTGTGAATCTTTGAAAGAGCGCACTGGGTAATGTTCTCTCAATGGTAAACAACGCTTCACCGGTGTCCTGCGCTTGCGCAGGACACCGAGGAATTTTTCGCTAACCGATTCCGAAAAAAGCTTACGTTTTCCGAAAGTTTCGTTAACGGGACCTTTCGTTAACCGAGGGTCCACTGTATAAGCATATATGTTATATAAGCATATATGTTATATAAGCATATATGCTATATAAGCATATATGCTATATAAGCATATATGCTATATAAGCATATATGCTATATAAGCATATATGCTATATAAGCATATATGCTATATAAGCATATATGCTATATAAGCATATATGCTATATAAGCATATATGCTATTAATATATATAAGCATATAACATTTGCTATAATAAAACATGTTTATATGCTATGGAGGGGTGGTAGTCGGGTGGAGGGAAAACATTGTTTTCTCTGGTTCAGCATCAGAGAAAACGTGTATCAATCTGCGTTGGCCCAGTCACTCCCTTTAATACATAATGCTTTTGTTTACAATTCTCAGCATGAATTATTCATTACTTCTCCCTCTGTTTATGATGGCATCTAAAGGTACAGTGGTACCTCGAGTTACGATATTTTTTCGTTCGAGAATGCTGTTCAAGTGCCATTACCAAACGAATTTATCCCCATAAGGAATAATGTAAAATAGACTAGTCCTTTTACACCCCCAAAAATATACTTACAAAAGCATTTAAAAAAATAAACTTACATAAAAGGGCGATTTTGGGGACCATCGTAACTCGAGGTACCACTGTAGTTGTTAGAAATGATTAAACTCAGTGAACATGGTATGTCGATGGTAATAATATGGCTCTGGGCCACATTAAATATCGTGTAGCTATGTAGGTAGGTGTAGGTATGTAGCCCAGGCAGACTACATACTTACATTAGTATTATAATAATCAAGGAGGAAGCGCTAAACCCGTAGAATTATACAGCGCCTGTGGGGGGATGTGGAAGGTATTCAGGTTTAATTCAGGGAACTGGAGCACAGATCCAATTCCCTAGATCAAGAGCCCCTCACCAGCATCAAGGAACCTTGAGGGGTACATACCTACATCTACCAGCTATCTACATCTGACTTCCTACAAATAAATACTACTCACCTCTCACCCTACATTAAGACTACAAATATTATAAGGTAAGTAATGAATGTACTGTGCATGTATTTTACTTTTTATTGTTTTTTAATGCCTAGTTCTATTACTAACTTAAGTTAGTGTAAACATGTCTGGCATTTATAAGTGGAAAAAATGGCGTTCTGCTTTCCGGCAGTAGCCTGGAACCTAACCTGCCATATAAGTGGGGTCCTACTGTATATATATATATACAGTGAAACCCCGAGTTTTGGCCACCCCGAGTATCGGCCGCTTTGAGCTTTGGTCGCTTTTTTCGGCCTAATTTTGTCCCAACTTTCGGCCATTGCCCAGAGTTTCAGCTGGCATACCAGACCTGTCCGCCTGCCCGCGTTTTGCATGCCTCACCCCACAGGCATCGTGAGCCAGTCTAGTGTTGTTTACCCTTGAGTGAACATTACCCTGCGTGCTCATCCAAACATTTTCACAATAAATTCATTGTGTTTAGTGCTTGTTTATTGATTGTGACTGTGAAATAAGTCACCATGGGTCCAAAGAAACTTCCTAGTGGCACCCCTGTGGTAAAGAAAGTGAGGAAAACCATAGAACTGAAGGAGATAGAAAAATATGAGTGCCGTACATGTGGGGGAGCTTGCCAGGATATACAGAAAAAACAAATCTACTATCACTTTTATCCTGGCAAAGAGAAAAGAACTCAAGGAAGCTGATGTTGCAAAAGATGATGACATGTTAGCCAAAAATAGATAAAAAACAGTGGAAGAGGTTGAGAAGTTGTTGGTGTGGATAAACCATAAACAGATAGTAGGTGATAGTATTTCCAAGGCCATCATATGTGAAAAGGCAAGGCAGTTGCACGCAGATCTTGTCAAGAAAATGCCTGGAACCAGTGCTGATGTTAGTGAGTTTAAGGCCAGCAGAGGCTGGTTTGACAGATTTAAGAAGCATAGTGGCATACACAGTGTGATAAGGCATGGTGAGGCAGCCAGTTCAGACAAATGTGCGGCTGAAAAATTTGTGAATGAATTTAAGGGGTACGTAGACACTGAAAAATTTGAACCCCAACAGGTGTTTAATTGTGATGAAACAGGCCTATTTTGGAAGAAAATGCCAAACAGGACCTACATTACTCAGGAGGAAAAGGCACTGCCAGGACACAATCCTATGAAAGACAGGCTAACTCTTGTTTTGTTCTAACGCTAGTGGGGATTTTAAAGTGAAGCATTTACTTGTGTATCGCTCAGAAAATCCCAGAGTGTTCAAGAAACACAATGTTGTCAAGGATAGATTGTGTGTTGTGGAAAGCTAATAATAGGGCATGGGTCACAAGGCAAATTTTCATAGTGGGTCCATCAAGTGTTTGTCCCCAGTGTGAAAAAATTCCTCCTGGAAAAGAAATTGGGACTCAAGTGCCTCCTGGTACTGGACAATGCTCCTGCTCATCCTCCAAACTTGGCCGACTTTTTGTCTAGGGACTTCAGGTTCATCACAGTGAAGTTCTTGCCACCTAACATAACTCCTCTCATCCAGCCCATGGACCAGCAGGTTATTTGTAACTTCAAAAAACTGTACACCAAAGTAGTGTTTGAAAAGTGCTTTGAAGTGACCTCGGACACTGAGTTGACCCTAAGAGAGTTCTGGAGGACTTTGAACTCTGCTTGGAGACATTTGTGGCCAGATTGTGTCCAACAGAGGGATTTTGAAGGGTTTGAGGCTGACCCTGACCCTGCCTGTTGTGGAAGGTATTGTGGCATTGGGCAAGTCCCTGGGGTTGGAGGTGAGTGGCGAGGATGTGGAAGAGTTGGTGGACGACCATAGGGAAGAGCTAACCACTGACGAGCTGGAAGAGCTTCATCTGGAACAGCATCAGACCACAGTTGAGGAACTTGCTTCACAGGAGGAGGAGGAAGAGGGAGTGAAGGAGGTGCCTTCTTCAGTGCTTAACACATTAAATCATAAAAACCACTTACCTCCACTCCTATCTAAAATGCTCACACATGCCTATTGGATGTCAAAGCACCTAGCATTCAACCTTTTCTAGGATGGCCCCTACCCCTCCTTCCCTTTCACCTCAGATTTATATGTTCTCCTAGTCATCCTATTTTTCTCCACCCTCTCTTAAATGTCCAAACCACCTCGACAAACCCTCCATATTCACACTAACCATTGCCCACAAACACAAATATCTCTACTACCTCCAGCTTTCATGCTGCAACATTCAAACCCCATTCTTCACATGCATACAATGTTGATACCACTGTACTCTAGATAAGTTCATCTCCACAACTGCCTCAATGCACCATCCACCTGTTTACTTTCGTCAATCCTATGGTTCACCTCGTCTCTCACAGAGCATTCTGCCTAAAAGTTCACTCATAAATACAGTATCACAACATATTTACTTCCTCCATACTCCCTCCCATCTGATATACAGTTTCTCATTGCCTATATTTTTTGATACTCTCAATACCTTTCTCTCTGTTTTCTTTTAATTTCCTTCTTTTATGTACCCTCCCTCTCTTCAGAATCCCACAGTATCATTGGCAAAACAACTGTGACAACTCACACTCCATACCAGATTCACAATTTTTCAGTCCCACAATTTTCCTAACCCAAGCATTTGCTTCTTTTACAACCCTATCAGTAAAATACTTGATCATTAGTTTCTATCAAATCAATTAGCTAAATATGTAATCATTTTCTTTTATCCAATCAATTTGTATTTTTTTTTTTAACATTATGGCCATCTCACACTGTGGGAGGGTGACCCAACAAAGAGGAAAATACTTTCACCATCACTCACTGTCTTGGCAGAAGCATGCTAACATTACGGTTTGGATGACCCTTCAAACCGCAACATCCCCACCCGTTCAGAGTGCAGACACTGCATCCCACCTCCAGGACTCAAGTCAGGCTAACTGGTTTTCCTGAATCCCTTCATAAATGTGAAGGGATATTACCAGTAGATATTTCACAATTAGTAAAATATCTACTGGTAATCATACTCTTACATATACAGTGGTACCTCGAGTTACGATGGTCCCCAAAATCGCCCTTTTATGTAAGTTTATTTTTTTATATGCTTTTGTAAGTATATTTTTGGGGGTGTAAAAGGACTAGTCTATTTTACATTATTCCTTATGGGGATAAATTCGTTTGGTAATGGCACTTGAACAGCATTCTCGAACGAAAAAATATCGTAACTCGAGGTACCACTGTATTTGGCTAAGTACCAATGGTGACATTTTCACTCGATGTACAGCATTATATCAGTCATCTAAGTAGTTTATCAAATACACTGAATACATAACAATAAAACAAGTAAAAGGCAGCATTTATTACACAATATACTGTAGTAGGATTCTTTAAATGTCACTACATTATGAAAGACAAATTAACAAATAAAATAGCATGTGTCAAAAGCTAAATACTTTCTTCTACTGTCAACCAAAGGAGATTAACAAGAATTAAAAAAAATTACAAGAACTTTCCTTGCTATAAATATGTAAAATTCTTGCATTAAGTTATGGAAGCATTCTACTGTTATACATAGTTACTGTGCATTTAATGCTAGGCATATGGAGCACAGTAGAAAATCTAATATATTAATATTTTTATATGTACTGCCTTATAAAAACTTATGTCAGATTATACTGTGCAATATTAATAATCTTACAACTGTCAAAATTGATTTGTTGAAGAACTTTGGGCAATGTGTTACTGCTTTCTCATGCAGTTTTATGAAGATTAATTGTGTACATTTTGATTGTATATTCCTCAGTGATATTTTATCATTGTAGATTAGTCGATAAAAATTATGTATACATTTATTAAATGTCAACAACAGTGTTTAAATATGACAAAAAAATTCTCTTACAGTGGAAGAGTTATATCAGCAATTCCATATCCTGGCAATGTTATATAGTATTTCTTTGGCATGATTAGTCAAAAAATTCATACTGAACATAGGACATGTACACTTCAAACAACTTGGGACAACCAATTATAACAATGCCACCAGGCAGATCTTAATGTAATGTTCATATATGGTATTTACTATACTATTACAGGTGCTCAAAAATAAAATATATAGTATTAACTTTCAATACCAGGTAAAGGGCTCTTCATATTTCCAGTAGTCATTATTCTCATCTTCAATAACTATGAATTAACTCATAATGGAATACTCTAGTTAACACAGAAATTTATGCTTAATTGTATACTGTAAGACAATATTTTATATTTATGTGTGTTAACACAACAATCCATAACATAAAATGTTAAGCAGAGTAAAATGCTTCTCTCTGTAATGGAGCTTTGATGAATCACTTGGGGGGGGGGGGGGAAATCACTGACAAATACAGTACTCATAATTACCAGTAAAACAGGATTTGATGCACAAATTTTAGCTCTGTGAGGTTCCTTTCACCTTCTGGGTCTTGTTTATTTACTTTATAGCACAGATGGTGTGTGTTCATCTTGCAACTCTGCACTGTATGACCCCTGTGGTTTAGCGCTTCCTTTTTATTGTAATAATAATCATCTTGCAACTGAAAAGTGTTTGGGTTGAACCTGGGGAGAAGAGGGATGCATGCACAGGTTTCCTAACATCTATGATAGGATATATTCATCATGAGGTGTGTGTGTCTGTGTATATAAGCTGAGAATTTAATCCCTACCTTAGGATTAAAGTATGATTGGTGGTGAACAGGTGATGTGCAAACTTTATACATTTTAAGCCCCATTAACCAATCCAAACATCTACTACACCTGTTACCTCCTGTTGTTAGTTGCATCCTTGAGAATTACCTAAAAGGACCCTAATGAAAATAAGTGTCACTTCTTGACTTTGAGTTATCCTGGCCTGTGGCTGAGCTACAAGGTTAGAAGAGACATCAGAAAAGGCCACAGGTAAATCACCATTTAAGTTTACTAATCCTAATAGTGTTTTATCTGTCTGTAATTTTAGATGTTACCTTGACTCAAGATCATCCCCAAATCATGGTTGACAACTTTAGACAAAGCTAAGTAACTCAGTTAAAGATACTAGATATAGAATTATAATTTGTAATACGTATGTATACAGGTGTTCGTCCTTGTCATTAGTGTTTGTAAGAGATTCAATTTGTAAGAGAGGCAATTAACTTGACTTACATATTATCAGTATTATATTTAGGAGAAAGCACTAAACACATAGGGATCATATGCCTGAGGAATGGGAGGTAATAAGGTTTGATCCAAAGAAAGGGAAGGTTGTTCAAATTCTTTGGATCAAGAGTCCTTGAAGGGCTGTAGTATGATAGATTACTAGCAGCAGTTGATCATAAATGATAACCTCCCATTCCCTAACAACTCACGAAATCATAATGACACGATTGCAAATACACCACTATACAGGTGGGATCCCCTCCTTTAACAGAGCTTTGTTTTTTTATTCCTAAAGCTGTTTTGTTTTTAATTCAGTAAACTTATAAGACTAGCTTTCTCTTATGCTTCTTTTCCCTTCAAGTGGGTGAATGCTGGCTAAAGGCCTTGTGATCAAAATAATTGACTCAAATATTATTACATCCTATTCCGTATTATTATTATAATCAAAAGAAGCGCTAAACCACAGGGGTCATATAGCGCAGATCCTATTCCGTAGATGCTGCATGACCCCTATAGATTTAGTGCCTTACTATGATTATAATATCTTACTATGATTATAATAATATCTTTCTCATAACCTCTTCACCTGACCTGTCTTCTAGTTTCTCTCTTGCTGATGTTTTGCTAATGGTTCAGGGCTGACTGAAACCTCAGCTCAAGTTTCCTTTTCAAACTGTAGGTAGTTGTGAATTATTCTCATCTGGGTACTGTGATTTTTATTTATGTCTGATATTAATGGTATATGTGGGTATTTGTCAATGGTGATTGTTATTCCCAAGTGGTTCATAAAACTGAACACACAGTAGGTTTTCATGCATTGAAATGTAGTATTTTAATATTAGCTATATTTTCTTCCATCTTTATTTTTTGGCGATGGGACAAGACATAAGCCCCAAAAAATATGTACAGTATGCTAACTGGAATTAAAAACCTTGAGGAATAATTTTAAATTAGTAAAGATCAATTCCTTTAACTATAGTGTACACAAATTAATATACACAGGCTTCACTTATATAGACAATATAATATATAAATTAATTGAAACACTGTAAGACACTGCTAGCAACAATCTTAATTACTGCAAACACTTGATCACTTACAATGAACTAACAATGTAAGTAGTAATTAGTACACAAAATCAAGTTTTGTATCAACAAATCTATAAGATATCTAAGTATCCAAAACTTTTATATACTCTTAAACAATGGATTTAAAAATGCTTAATTCCTCTGATGCCAAATTCTGTCAAATATTTTTATATTAAAACCAATGATAATGATCTATTTCATAAAAAATTAGTGTGTATCAGGAAAAATGTTTCACAATATTGAAAAAACTACAAGAGGAATAAGTCTAAATAAAATAATTGATGAAAGCACCATCAGCATCAAGTTCATTAAAAACACTGCATTCAAAACATTGTAAATATTTTCTTCTGAGGACACGGAATGCACTTGCAATAAGTCATATGTGACTTCCTGTTGGACATAACAGTAATTTTCAGAAAGCTTGCATCTGTTTCATGACTGTAGAAAACATGGAATGCACCTCTTAAACTTCATTTAAACTGCATGAGCCAAATTCTTAGGCTCAGAACACCAAAATTCGCTTTTCTACAGGCTTACGACAGATTGGACATTCATGCATGCGGTCACCACACATCTGGCATGTTCCATGGCCACAGAGAAAGATCATGTTTTTTAAGCGGTCAAGACAAACCGGACACATTGTCTGAAGGGAGAGAGAAAAAAATTATTTTGATATTTTTGATAAATTTCTATTACAGTGGACCCGGAAATCGTACTGCTCCAAACTCGAACAATTATGTAAGTGTATTTTTGTAAATGCTTTTGTAAGTGTATTTTTGGGGATCTGAAACAGACTAATCTAATTTACATTTGTCCTTATGGGAACAAATTCGTTCGGTAACGGCACTAGAACAGCATTCTGGAACGAATTATGTCCGATTTCCGGGGGTCCACTGTATATAAGCATGGACAGCAAAACTTTGTTATTCATACAACTCTTCTGTTCACTGGACATTTGAATAGATGGGTCTCTTATATACTAGATTATTAAAAAAAAAATTCACAGCTACTTTCTAGGGAAATTATGTATAATGTATAAAAATTAATTAATTAATGCAACAAAGGAGTGTTTAACTTATTTTATGAAATATAAAGAGCGTAATATTAAAAAAAAACAGTGCCTTGGAGAATGAGTGGTTTTAAATAATTTTTTTTTAGGGGTTCATGAATGTTTGAGAATTTGGTAATTGTACCTCAAGGTATAATAACCCCCACCAATAATTTTTTACTGTATGTGGTATTAATATATTGTGTGTGTGCATGTGTTCTAGTGTTTAGTATCATCTCTATGAGGAAGTGGAGAAAAATACTTCATCTGTAAGAACTTCATGTCAGAAAAGGCTACTAAAATGCCAAAAACAAGAGACCAGTAACCCCTTTTCTTGTATAAATTACTAAATTGAAAAAGGAAATTTTGAAGTTGGGTTGTTTAAATGTGCCTAGGTGTAATATGGATGAGAAGAAAGACTTGATGGTGTTATGAATGAAAAGAGACTGGATGTCCTAGCTTTAAGTGTAACAAAGCTAAAGGGGGTTAGGTAAATTTTAGTGGAGAGGAGTAAATGGGGTTCAAGAGGGTGTATCTGAGAGAACTAGAGCTATAGAAGGGCTAACACTAATATTAACCCTTTGACTGTCGGAGGCCCCATTCTGAAACTGTCATTCTATGTCGCAAAATTTTGGAAAAAAAAAATTATTTTTTTCTTATGAAATGATAGAGAATCTTTTCCCGAAGGTAATGACACCAAAAATACGAAATTTGATGGAAAACTTACAGAATTATGCTCTCGCAATGTCAGCGATATATACGCATCGGCGATTTTGCCAACTTTGAGCCCTATTTTCGGCCAATTCCATTGTTACATTCGACAAAACTCATAGCTATTTCTTTAGAACTCCATTTGTTCTATCGATTGAGTACAAGAAACCACCAATTTACCGATTTCAACTACCCAATAAAGTGGTCAGAAATTGGCAATTTCGCCAATTTCATGCAAAATAAAAAAGATGTCAATTTCAAAATAGGGTCCAGAATAAACAATGCAGACATTCCTGGCACTAAAATAATAGTCATGTCTTGAGGCCCCTCTTGCTTTCTATTTTGATTTTTTATTCACTCAAAAAATAGGAGATTTATTGTTATGCAGACTATTGCATTATTGTAAAAATGGTATAAATAATATCTGTGCACTTGTGAAAGAATATTAGACTCACCAGTTGATATGTATTGGACGCGTGGCGTGATTTGTTTACTCTTGAATATTGGCAAAAATCGAACATTTCCGCTACTTTGAGCTCAATTTCAAAATCGTTTTCTTCATGAAACTAATCAAAATCATCTCTATTCCAGTAATATGTTTTCCATTCTATCAAATGAGACCACGAAAAAGAGAAAACAACCATAAATACTATACGAAAATACACCTCAAAGTCGGCGTTTTAATCCAAAAACACTTGGAGTTTTTTTTTTTCTCATTATGCACTGCGTGCTGCAGGATTTTTTTTTATACCGCGCACACTGACCACACAGACCCATTCTGTCATATGTGGGCCTACCAGCTTTCTCCCGTTTGATTTGAAGCCGCTAGAATTTGTGAGTATATATACGTCCGAAACACTGGCTCGTAAGACGTATATATACGACCGAAACAGTCAAAGGGTTAAATGATCAATTATAAAAGAAGAAGAGGGTGTTTATATATAGTGTTGAAATTCAATAAATACGTGTATTAGAATAAGGGTGTGATGGTATGCAGAGGTGAGAGATTTTGGGATGAGTTAGGAGAATGTTTAGGGAGTTTTGACCCAGGTAAAAAAAAAAAATATTTTTTTTGTTGTGGCTTAAATGCTGAAGTGGGGGAAACTATTGTGGATAGCATAGTGGGTAAGTCTAGAATGCCAGGGATAAATGATAATTGGGCTTTTCCTATATATAGAAAAAGGATTGATAATTGGTACGTAATATGTATTTATAGAGGATAAATGTGTGAAATACAACATAAGATGCAATGACAGCAGTCTGTTAGACTAGGTATAAGAATTTAAAAGGTTGATGGGTAGACTTTGAGATGTGCATGCTTTTAGAGTAGCAATAGATATAACAAATCAATATACAGTGGTACCTCGGTTTACGATGGTCCCCAAACTCGCCCTTTTATGTAAGTGTATTAATTTAAATGCTTTTGTAAGTGTATTTTTGGGGTCTAAAAGGACTAGTCTATTTTACATTATTCCTTATGGGGATAAATTCGTTTGGTAATGGCGCTTGAACAGCATTCTGGAACGAAAAAATATCGTTAACCGAGGTACCACTGTAGTACAGTGGACCCCCGGAAATCAAACATACATATGTAATTCGTTCCTGAATGCTGTTCTAGTGCCATTACCGAACGAATTTGTTCCCATAAGGACAAATGTAAATTAGATTAGTCATTTCAGACCCCCAAAAATACACTTACAAAAGCACTTACAAAAATACACTTACATAATTGTTCGAGTTGGGAGCTGTTCGATTTCCGGGGGTCCACTGTACAGTGGTACCCTGAGTTTCGTACTGCTCCCAACTCGAACAATAATGTAAGTGTATTATTGTAAGTGCTTTTGTAAGTGTATTTTTGGGGTCTGAAATGAACTAATCTAATTTACGTTATTCCTTATGGGAACAAATTCGTTTGGTAACGGCACTCGAACAGCCTTCTGGAACGAATAAAGTACGAAACTCGGGGTACCACTGTACTACGGAGAGTATGAGAGTATGAGGTAAATGGAGTAAAAGGAGAATGTCATCAGAGGTTAAGAGAGAAGTGAAGGTTAATATATTAGATGAAGAGATAGGGTAAAATATAAGCAACTATTGGAGAGGTTTACTAGAGAGTACTGTACGGGTAATGAGGAGGGAGTCAGAGGTATGGAGTAGATTTAAGACTGCAGTGTTAATGTGCAGCAGAAGGTTATGGGTATTGGTGGGTGGGTAAAGGAGGGAAGAGAAGTGATTGGTGGAATGAATTAAAGAGAGAGAAAAGTTAGCATATGAGAGAATCTACAATGTAGAAGTGATAATGGAGAGCAGCCTATAGTGTGTACAAGAGTTTAGGAGCAGTGAGAGTGCAAAAGACTTGCCAATGAAAGAGTGAGTGAGGGGTTTTATCAACAAATTTTTGCTAAGAATAGGAAAGTTTTGGGGTGAGATTAAGTTGAGAAAGCCTAGGGAACAAATGGATTTAACAATTAAAAATAAAAAGTAGTCATTAGATGGGAAGGTGGAGGTACTGGGAAGATGGAAGGAATATTTTGAGGAGTTGTTAAATGCTGATGAAGAAAGAGAGTGATTTCATGCATGGGCAGGTAGATATAACATTTTGTAGGACTGAGGAAAAGCCAGATGTGAGGGAAAAGGGAAGGATTGCATGAGTTGGGGGTAGAATGAAAGAAGGTAGAGCAGCTGGAATAGATGGGATCGAGGTTGAGAAGTTGTTGGTGGTGTGGATCAAAGAAAAACAGATAGCGGGTGATAGTGTTTCCATGGCGAAAATTTGTGAAAAGGAAAGGCAGTTGCACGCAGATCTTGTCAAGAAAATGCCTGGAACCAGTGCTGATGTGAGTGATTTTAAGGCCAGCAAAGGCTGGTTTGACAGATTTAGGAAACATAGTGGCATACACAGTGTTGTAAGGCATGGTGAGGCAGCCAGTTCAGACAAACTTGCTGCTGAAAAGTTTGTGACTGAATTTAAGGGGTTTGTAGACACTGAAAAATTCAAACCCCAACATGTGTTTAGTTGTGATGAAACAGGCCTCTTTTGGAAGAAAATGCCAGAGGACCTACATTACTCAGGAGGAAAAGGCACTGCCAGGAAACAAGCCTATGAAAGACAGGCTAACTCTCATGTTGTGTAGTAATGCTAGTGGGGATTTTAATGTGAAGCCTTTACTGGTGTATCACTCTGAAAATCCCAGTGTGTTCAAGAAAAACAATGTCAACAAGAGTAAATTGTGTGTGTTTTGGAAGGCTAACGCATGGGTCACAAAGCAACTTTTCATAGAGTAGGTCCATCAAGTGTTTGGCCCCAGTGTGAAAAAATACCTACAGGAAAAGAAATTGGGACTCAAGTGCCTCCTGGTACTGGACAATGCTTCTGCTCATCCTCACAACTTGGCAGACTACAGATTTATACACTCTCGAAGTCATTCTACTTTGTTCCATCCTCTTGGTAATCCCGCACCTCCTCCTAATTTCTACACTACGAATTCGCTGCATTATATTCACACCACACATTGATCTCAGACATGACATCTCCATTGCCTCCAGCCTTCTCCTTGTTGCAACATTTACCACCCATGCTTCACACCCATATAAGAGTGTTGGTATAACTATACTCTCATACATTCCCCTCTTTGCTTCCACGGACAAAGTTCTTTGTCTCCACAGACTCCTAAGTGCACCACTTACCCTTTTACCCTCATCAATTCTATGATTCACCTCATCCTTCATAGACCCATCTGCTGACACGTCCACTCCTAAATATCTGAATACATTCACCTCCTCCATACTCTCTCCCTACAATCTGATATCCAATCTTTCATCACCTAATCTTTTTGTTATCCACATCACCTTACTCTTTCCTATATTCACTTTCAATTTCCTTCTTTTACATACCCTACCAAACTCATCCACCATCCTCTGCATCTTCTCTTCAGAATCTCCCAAAAGCACAGTGTCATCAGCAAAAAGCAGCTGTGACAACTCCCACTTTGTGTTAGATTCTTTATCTTTTAACCCCACACCTCTTGCCAACACCTGCAAATTCACTTCTCTTACAACCCCATCTATAAATATATTGAACAGCCATGGTGACATCACACATCCTTGTCTAAGGCCTACTTTTACTGGGAAATAATCTCCCTCTCTCCTACATTAACCTGAGCCTCACTATCCTCGTATAAACTCTTCACTGCTTTCAGTAACCTATCTCCTATTCCATACACCTACAACATCTGCCACATTGCCCCCCTATCCACCCTGTCATATGCCTTTTCCAAATCCATAAATGCCACAAAAACCTCTTTACCCTTATCTAAATACTGTTCAGCTATACAGTTGTCCCTCGGTTTTCGTGCATCTCCAAACTCGAACATTTATGTAAGTGTATTTTCGTAAGTGCTGTTGCAAGTGTATTTTTGGGGGTCTGAAATAGACTAACCTATGTGACATTATTTCTTAAGGAAGTAAATTCGTTCGGTAATGGCACTTGAGCAGCATTCTGGAACGAATTTTCGGCGAAAACCGAGGGACCACTATATGTTTCACTGTAAACACTTGGGCTACACATCCCCTACCTTTCCTAAAACCTCCTTGTTCATCTGCTATCTTACTCTCCGTCTTGCTCTTAATTCTTTCAATAATAACTCTACCACACACTTTACCAGGTATACTCAACAGACTTATTTCCCTATAATTTTTGCACTCTCTTTTGTCCCCTTTGCCTTTATACAAAGGAACTATGCATGCTCTCTGCCAATCCCTAGGTACCTTACCCTCTTCCATACATTTATTAAATAATAGCACCAACAACTCCAAAACTATATCTCCACCTGCTTTTAACATTTCTATCTTTATCCCATCAATCCCAGCTGCCTTACCCCCTTTCACTTTACCCACTGCCCCACGAACTTCCCCCACACTCGCAACTGGCTCTTCCTCACTCCTACAAGATGTTATTCCTCCTTGCCCTATACACGAAATCACAGCTTCCCTATCTTCATCAACATTTAACAATTCCTCAAAATATTCCCTCCATCTTCCCGATACCTCTAACTCTCCATTTAATAACTCTCCTCTCCTATTTTTAACTGTCAAATCCATTCGTTCCCTAGGCTTCCTCAACTTATTAATCTCACTCCAAAACGTTTTCTTATTTTCAACAAAATTCGTTGATAACATCTCACCCACTCTCTCATTTGCTCTCTTTTTACATTGCTTCACCACTCTCTTAACCTCTCTTTTTCTCTGCATATACTCTTCCCTCTTTGCATCACTTCTACTTTGTAAAAACTTCTCATATGCTAACTTTTTCTCCCTTACTACTCTCTTTACATCATTCCACCAATCGCTCTTCTTCCCTCCCGCACCCACTTTCCTATAACCACAAACTTCTGCTGAACACTCTAACACTACATTCTTAACCCTTTGACTGTTTTGGTCCTATATATACGTACGTCTTACGAGCCAGTGTTTCGGACGTATATATACAGTGGTACCCCGACTTACGATGGTCCCCAAACACACCCTTTTATGTAAGTTGATTTTTTTAAATGCTTTTGTAAGTGTAATTTTGGGGGTCTAAAAGGACTAGTCTATTTTACATCATTTCTTATGGAGATAAATTCGTTTGGTAATGGCACTTGAACAGCATTCTGGAATGAAAAAATATCGTAAGTCGGGGTACCACTGTACTCAAAAATTCTAGCGGCTTCAAATCAAGCGGGAGAAAGCTGGTAGGCCCACATATGAGAGAATGGGTCTGTGTGGTCAGTGTGCGCTGTATAAAAAAAATCCTGCAGCACGCAGTGCATAATGAGAAAAAAAAAACTCTGACCGTGTTTTTGGATTAAAACGCCGACTTTGAGGTGTATTTTCGTATAGTATTTATGGTTGTATTCTTTTTCGTGGTCTCATTTGATAGAATGGAAAACATATTACAGAAATAGAGATGATTTTGATTAGTTTCATAATGAAAATGACTTTGAAATTGAGTTCAAAGTAGTGGAAATGTTAAATTTTTGCCAATGTTCAAGAGTACACAAATCACGCCATTCATCCAATACACGTCAACTGGTGAGTCTAATATTCTTACACAAGTGCACTGATATTATTTATACCATTTTTACAATAATGCAGTAGTCTGCATAACAGTAAATCTTCTATTTTTTGTGTGAATAAAAAATCAAAATAGAAAGCAAGAGTAATATAAGAGGGGCCTCAAGACATGACTATTATTTTAGTGCCAGGAATGTCTGCATTGTTTATTCTGGACCCTATTTTGAAATTGACATCTTTTTTATTTTGCATGAAATTGGCCAAATTGCCAATTTCTGACCACTACTGGGTAGTTGAAATCGGTAAATGAGTTTGGTCGACTGTAGAAATGGAATTGGCCGAAAATAGGGCTCAAAGTCGGCGAAATCGCCGATGCGTATATATCACCGACATCGCTAACTTAGCAAGAGCGTAATTCCGTAAGTTTTCCATCAAATTTCGTACTTTTGGAGTCATTACCATCAGGAAAAGATTCTCTATCATTTCATAAGAAAAATAATTTATTTATTTCTCCAAAATTTTGCAACATAGAATGACAGTTTCAGAATGGGGCCTCCAACAGTCAAAGGGTTAAACCTACCCAATACATCTTCAACCCCGTTGCCTATACTCTCACCTCCTCTTTTAGTTTATAAACCTTCACCTCTCTCTTTCCATACTTGTTGCTTCTATTTTCCTTGTATCCCATCTACCTTTTACTCTCACTGTAGCTACAACTAAAAAGTGATCTGATATGTATTGTCAAATCACTTGACCTAACCTTTGCCTCCTCTCTTGTCTTCTGTATTTTCTTTACAGTTCCTGTCTTCTGCCTTTGTAGATTTTGTCTTAAGGGTTTTGTCCCACTAAATTTTGCTCTATGCCTGTCGGCCAGTAGCTCTTCTACTTCCATTCAGGTGTGAGTTGACAATGGTCCTGGATGGACTGAGAGGTGATCATAGTTTCCTCTCCTAAGTCTGAGTTATTTCTACATGCTGATAGATGAATTTGGAGTGTTATGTAAGAGAAATAAAATAAATGTGAACATAAGAAAGAGCAAGGTGATGAGAGTAATAAAAAATCAAGGCTATGAAAAATTTGATATCAGATTGAAGATTATATTTAAAGGTGATTTCATTTAAAAGTGAAGATTCCTTTTACCTGCAGGGATTAAAGTAAAGGTTACATCCTTCACTGATTGAGCCTTGATGCTGTGAAGATCTCATAATCTAAGGAATTTGAGGTACCCTACTCTTCCTTGATCATAAACTGTATGGTAGGCTCCATATTGCTGATGGTGTAAAGGATTGTGAATGCTGTCTTTTAGGAAAAATGACTAATATGTCATCACATAAACATAGATAAGTATATTTATGGAGCAACTTGCAATGTGAACAGGCTGATTTTGTAGTAGTCAGGCTTATGCTTCATTAGAAGTATATCTGGCAGTTTGGCAAACATGTTGATGATCAAACTAGATGCAAAATATGTTGTTAGCCTTATGGATACTTTCTTGAACACTATGCTTTATTGTCCACTTATTGAGTAATATAGAGATAGATGATGTAATTAACCCTTAAACTGTCCAAACATAGATCCATGTTTGCTTGCGTAGCACTCCAAACGTAGATCTACGTTTTTTTACATACTTTCTTATTGAGAATATCAAGGTCAGAGTGCTACGCACGCACACGTATATTTACTTTTTTTTTACATGCTTTCTTATGGAGAAAATCAAGGTCAGAGCACTACCCACAAAAACGTAGATCTACGTTTGGACAGTTTAAGGGTTAACTGTGACATGTAAAGGCATTTTATTAATGAAAAGAAGATTCCAGACATATTAAGCAAATACGTATACTAATGTAAATTTGCTTGCAAAAGAAAAGACAATTGTAAATATAAATCTAGATGTACTCCTGTTAAACCTTTTGAAGCCAAGTTCCTAGGTCTTTTGCGTATTCATAT
This sequence comes from Cherax destructor, assembly GCA_009830355.1. NCBI lineage: Eukaryota > Metazoa > Arthropoda > Malacostraca > Decapoda > Parastacidae > Cherax > Cherax destructor. The sequence goes on along the minus strand of WNWK01015470.1, from coordinate 28,455 downwards.
GCTCTTGCACTACCATCCACAGGATGATGTGGGTGCACAATAAACTAGCCTCTTCAGCAGCAAAATCCAAATCAGAATGTAGCTTTGCAAGTTATTGGGGATGACGGGTAAAGTATTCTACTTTGAGTTACTCTTATGTAGATGTTTGCTAAAACTGAGCAAATAGGCGAGCCCATGTATGAACCCTACAAGTTTAGCATATCCCCATGAATATAATGATGCAATGGATACAGTATTCAGAACTGAAATAAGGCAATTCACAAACATGAGTAATCCAACCTGTTCTTTAATGTCATGGAGTTGCTGCTGTAGTTTCTGCAAATCTGCAGATGACATGTCTCGTGAGCCATTATTCATGAGTGGTCCTGTCGGTCCGGGGACCACAACTCCAGCAGTTGACGCTGCTCCAGCTGTCACATTGCCAGTATTGTTGCTGCCACCACCACCACCACCACTACCGCCAACAGTACTGCTACCACTACTGTTGTTGGCACCACCAGGAAGAATGGATGCTGGTGCTGGAAGGTTATGATCCCAGTTAAGGTTATTTGCAATTGAATCCATCAAACTGCCACCACTACCACTGCCACCACCACCTCCTTCACTGGTACTGTTGTTGGGGGCCACACCAGGACCCGGGATGGAGCCCACCACTGCAAGGTTACGATGCATCAGTTAATATAATTAAAAAGAACAATTAGTGATGCTATTTTGATAAACATGCAATTATATATATGTATATATACTGTAGCTTATTATTATGAAGAGCATTTTGCTACAAAAAGCTTTAGGAAATTGTAAAAACTATTGTCTTTAGTTTTTGTACATGTGGTATTTTAGACTTCATTGAACCCCATAATATACAGTACATAACTCCCAAAGAATGTTATTACAGTTTCTGCAATAAATCAAAATACAGGAGCCACTCTTAACAAAATTTTTAATAAGAGTTCTGAGACTTTTATACAGTAATCTAAGTTTTGATAATGATGCATTATGAAAAAGGCACCATACAAAAAAAAAATCTGAACATTGCTACTTAAAGTTTCTAAGATTACATTAAATATAAAACTAGGCCAAATACACACAATATTGCAAGAAATGAATTGTGACAAGCTGGTGTAAGTTAACGAAATAAATAGCAGTCTTTAGGACGGGGGAGGGGGGAGGTCAATCCAACCATTTTTTTTTTTTAAATATTGAGGTAGTTTATTCATCAAACATATCTTCCCTCCTTGCTGATGGCCCTGCTTTGACTTATGATCACTTTTTTACTTTGTCAGCAACTGCTTTAGTACATGAACTTTGACGTATAGCCCCTTGTGTCACTTCCAGATCTGACACTATTTTCTGCCCCACGGTGCTGTATGGCCCTTGTCGGTTTAGCGCTTTATTTGATTATAATTAAAATAATAATCATCAAGCATTGCTGTATATGTGACAAAACAAATTTAGGAAATTCCGTCTCTCTGGGAGCAAGAGCATAGAGGTATAGATTTTTACAGGTTACTACGTATTAGACATATAGCAAATAACATATACAGTGGACCCCCGGTGTTCGTCCTACTCCAAACTCGCCCTTTTATGTAAGTGTATTTTTTTAAATGCTTTTGAAAGTGTATTTTTGGGGGGTCTAAAAGGACTAGTCTACTTTACATTATTCCTTATGGGAATAAATTTGTTTGGTAATGGCACTTGAACAGCATTCTGGAACGAAAAAATCAAGAAAACCGGGGGTCCACTGTAAATACTGAGGATTGACCTGTACTATTTCTGCATCTGATTCATGTCAAAATGTGTAAGGGTTATGAAAAAATATTTTATAGAAAAATTATCCATCTCAAAAATTCAGATTGGAATAAATTTTTGTATGCAATAATATTCTTTAATAGTAGGTGCCCAGTGGATTGGCTGGAAGTGCACTCAGTGGTTCAATTCCCAGTATGGGTGGAAATGTTGGGCATCTTTCCTTGCACCTGCTGCCCCTGTTCACCTAGCAGTAAAGCAGGTGTACCTAGGTGTTAGTCAACTGTTGTGTTGCATCCTGGGGGTGGGCTTTGAAATGAGCTGAGGTAGAATAACAGCTCTTAGCCAGTAAAACTGATGTGTAAAATACTCAATGGAGTTTCCTTGATGCTGGTAAGGGTCTGTTGATCTATAAAATTTTACATACTTTTTCCTTCCTTGAATCAAACCTGACTGCCTCTCATTTCTCCAGGGGCCATATGACCCCTATGGGTTTAGCACTTTCCCATAAATATAATGTGAAATTGTCTGCAGAATGTCAAGTTTCCTTATACTCATTGGTGAGACATGACCAAGCACCCTTGTTTTACCCCTTTTCATACATTACATGATACAGGATATTTTAACCTCATACTATTGAGCCACACAAAGCACAGCCATAAGCTAGAAATAGCAAGCAGAGCAAGATATTTAAAAAAAAAAATCCAGAATCACAATATCGGAAAGAAAGGAAAAAGTACATTAAGCATTCTCCGTAAACAAATTTAACTTTAATGTCAAGGCTAGTTGTGGAATGATTTGAATTTACTAAAGAGCATTTAAATCATGTCAATTATTTCTGCATAGAGGAAAGGCTAGCTATTTACACTAAACACAAATGATTACTTATGAAATTGTGGGAGTGATAACATTCATCTGTGTTGCAATAATGTACTGCATTTTCTATACAAAACAGGTTAGTTACTACAGTATAGCTGTTTGGTGAATATCTAAGCTTGCCAATATTGGGGTGCTTTTTGAGGTGGTACTATAATTTCAAGCTAATATGGAAAAGTATATTTTTTATAGCTATTCCTCTGATCATAATGAAGTTTTATGTTTAAGACAACCTAATACTCCTAAGAAATTTTCAGCAAAATTGTGCAATAACAATTAACAATTAGGAGGGTAATTTACTGATTTCCTAAGTGTAGGAGAGGTTAAAATTGTCAGTTTTAGTATAAATTCACAAAGTTAATATGAGCATAAAACAGTGGAAAAAATAAGTTAATATAAGCCTGTTAGACTGAAAATGCAAAGAACAATTTCATGTTTAAATAGCTTATAAGGAAAATAGTGTGCATACATACAGCATATAGTAGGTCTTTTGCACAACAGAATAAAATATTGAATATTTTAAACTAGTACAAAATACTATTCTGTGCTATGTATAAAAAACTTCACAAATACAATAAATGTGTAAATTTATAGTTTTTTATATGCAGATTACATAATATACATGCTAATTTGGTACATACATGTATATAAATTATCTCTAACTAACTTCAGTGTGTTTCCCCTTAAAGTTCTTTGATACTAGTGCTTTTGATCTATGGATATGGAATATGACCTCCCCTCACCTCCTTGGATCAAACCTGATTGTCTCCACCCCTCCCTCCCCATCCAAGAACATAATAACTTGTCTGCTAGTTTCACAGCTCATATCATCATAGTGGTCAATTAAGATTTCACATTTTCTAGCCCTTAAAATGACATTCACTTTACAGTAGGGTCCCACTTTACGGTGTTATGCCTTACGGCGTTCCGCTAATACAGACATTTCAAATTATGACCAAAACTTGCTATACGGCTATCCCCCCCCCACCTGACTTTCTAATACAGTCACTGCGGGGCCACCCGGTTTGTTTACATTCTCTGTGAGCACGACTCTCCATTATGTCTGGAAACTTTCCAAATTTCAAGTTTTTTAAAGTTACTGTGTTTCATATTTTATATATATACATACAGTGGACCCTTGTTTTTCGTAAGCATCAAAATTCGTAATTTTCGAAAATCGTTACGTTTTTTCGTCAAAATATTGGCTCGCGAATCTTCGTTTGACAAGCAAATAGTCGTTGGTCTCGAACGTGTACGAGCGGCCAAGCAGCCCCACACACCATTCACAGCCAGTGTGCCATTGTTTATCAGCAAGTGAGCACGATCCCACGCATTCATACAATATATTTCGTAATATTCCATTCGTTTTAGTGCTTGCAACTGCTAAATAAGCCACCATGTGCCCAAAGAAAGCTTCTAGTGCTAGCCCTTTGGTAAAGAATGTGAGAAACACGATAGAATTCAAGAAAAAGTTTGTAGAAAAATATGAAAGTGGTGGTGGTAGAGGGTGGTAGTGATGGTGGTAGAGGGTGGTAGTGATGGTGGTAGAGGGTGGTAGTGATGGGGGTAGGAGGAGGTAGTGATGGTGGTAGAGGGTGGTAGTAGTTGTGATGGTTGGTAGAGGGTGGTTGTGATGGTGGTAGAGGGTGGTTGTGATGGTGGTAGAGGGTGGTAGAGGGTGGTTGTGATGGTGGTAGAGGGTGGTTGTGATGGTGGTAGAGGGTGGTTGTGATGGTGGTAGAGGGTGGTTGTGATGGTGGTAGAGGGTGGTTGTGATGGTGGTAGAGGGTGGTTGTGATGGTGGTAGAGGGTGGTTGTGATGGTGGTAGAGGGTGGTTGTGATGGTGGTAGAGGGTGGTTGTGATGGTGGTAGAGGGTGGTTGTGATGGTGGTAGAGGGTGGTTGTGATGGTGGTAGAGGGTGGTTGTGATGGTGGTAGAGGGTGGTTGTGATGGTGGTAGAGGGTGGTTGTGATGGTGGTAGAGGGTGGTTGTAATTATGGTAGAGGGTGGTAGTGGTTGTGATGGTGGTAGAGGGTGGTAGTGGTTGTGATGGTGGTAGAGGGTGGTAGTGATTGTGGTAGAGGGTAGAGCTGCAAGAGCTCTCTGGATAGTTTTTTTTTTTTGTGCGACAGGGGTCCAGTGACTCTCAAGCTGGTCCTAGTGGTATTAAAAAACAAAGGGAAGTAATCCCGGAAAAGGACTTGGTACCTGAAGTCTTTATGGAAGGGGATTCCCCTTCCAAACAGTAATTTCTCCATCCTCTCCCATCCTCCCTTCTTCCATACACTAAGAAGAATCTTCAATAAAAGTAAGTGTCATGTTATCTTTTTATTCTTCATGTCTCATTGTTTTCTGTGTACATATGTTCATCTATATTTCTTGTAAAAAAAATTATTTTGTTTTAATACTTTTGGGTGTCTGGAACAGATTAATTGGATTTACATTATTTCTTATGGGGAAAATGGTTTCGCAAATCGTCAATTTCGCCATTAGTCACACTCTCTGGAACAGATTAATTACGAAAAACGAGGGTCCACTGTACTCTGATAATTATACTTATGTGTACCCGTACCTAAATAAACTTACTGTGCTGGCGTGTAGGTACACGTTAAAATCACTAAGAGTGTCCTACTAGTCTTGAAGATGCCATATTAATAATGATAATGATATGCAATAATAATCACTGAGATGCATTAAATGTCATATATTACTTAAATATAGACATTTTGCTTAATCCATCTATAGTATTTTTTCAAAATTATTAAATAAACACACTACGTAACATATAAACATGATAAATAAACCCACAATAGAAAAAAATAACATAAATATGAGATGTTTTACCAGTCGTTTTGTTGGAGTGTTGGAAAGAATAATGTTTTCTCTAGTCCAACACCAAAGAAAATGTGTACACAATAGTGTATTACTGGGGATAACTGTATAAAATAATTCCTTTTGTATGCCTTCACTCAGAGCATCGTTCCTTCTAAAAATGGTATTACATGAGAATGGGAGTGTTGCTCTTTATTTATTCTATTGTACCAACGTGGAGACAACTTGTACACAATGTAAGATGTTTGTATTATGGTATAAGCTTCACAGACATGGAAATGAACAGGTATCAACCCACCAGCCACATTGGCCTGTTTGTTTACATACTCTGCGGCTCTGTCCTCTCTCATTTATGTGTTTTTATCTCGTTTACTCACTTTCTCACCCTACATTAAGACTATAAATATTTTAAGGTAAGTAATGAGTGTACTATATATGCATTTTATCGCTCTAGGGGGCTTTAAATGTCGTAGTATATTATGTGTGGGTGGGATGGGGTGGCCTGGCTGGCTACCATACCTATCACACCTGACTTTTTACAATAAACACTACTCGCCTCTCACCCTACATTAAGACTACAAATATTTTGAGGTAAGTTATGGGTGTACTGTGTGTGTATTTTAATTTTTATTGTTTTTAATGCCTAGTTCTATTGCTAACTTATTATAGTATGTTAGTGTAAACTTATTATCTGGCATATACAGTGGACCCCCGAGTAACGAGCACCCCGGAAATCGTACAATTATGTAAGTATAATATTGTAAGTGTATTTTTAGGGGTCTGAAATGGACTAACCTACTTGACATTATTTCTTAAGGGAGTAAATTCGTTTGGTAATGGCACTTGAGCAGGCTTCTGGAATGAATTTTGCTCGTTACTCGGGGGTCCACTGTATGTATATGCATTTATACCTGCCGTATAAGTGGGGCCCTATTGTACATGCTATTACCTTTAAGTTCTTGATGTAACTTCTGCAATTTATTTAAATTAAAATTACTTTTAATAACTTACATAGTAATACTATCACAGTATTAAAATAATTATTCAATGGTTACTACCTCATTGAAATCCATCTAGGCTCAAACATTCACTTGCCTGCCTCTTTTCATCACAGATGCTATATTCACCACTTTATTTTTGCGCCAATATTAAAAAAAAAAAAAAAAAAAAAAAGGAACGGGGGAAAGAGAAGGAGGAAGGATCCTCTGAACTATATGTCTGTCTCAGTAACAAGCAGTGCTGTGAAATTGCTGGTCAAAGCCATCAGAGAAAGTATGACGAAAGCATTTAGAGAGCAAATAGTTCACGGTAATCAGGAAAATACTGTAGTATTATATTGTACAAATACTATACAGTACTAAGTTATACAGTATAAATTCTGACAGACTGTGATGTAAAGACAGATGTGTAACACGTTGGACATTTTATTAACCCTTTGACTGTTTCGGTCATATATATACGTCTTATGAGCCAGTGTTTCGGACGTATATACTGTGGACCCCCGAGTAACCAGCACCCTGGAAATCGTACAATTATGTAAGTATAATATTGTAAGTGCTTTTGTAAGTGTATTTTTGGAGGAGGTCTGAAATGGACTAACCTACTTGACATTATTTCTTAAGGGAGTAAATTCGTTTGGTAATGGCACTTGAGCAGGCTTCTGTAATGAATTTTGCTCGTTACTCGTGGGTCCACTGTTTATTAAAAAATTCTAGCGGCTTCAAATCAAGTGGGAGAAAGCTGGAAGGCCCACATGTGAGAGAATGGGTCTGTGTGGTCAGTGTGTGCTATATAAAAAAAAATCCTGAAGCATGCAGTGCATGAGAAAAAAAACTCCATGTTTTTGGATTAAAACGCCAACTTTGAGGTGTATTTTCGTATAGTATTTATGGTTGTATTCTCTTTTTCGTTGTCTTGTATGATAGAATGGAAAACATATTACAGAAATAGAGATGATTTTGATTAGTTTCATGAAGAAAACGACCTTGAAATTGAACTCAAAGTAGCGGAAATGTTCAATTTTTACCAATGTTCAAGAGTAAACAAATCACACCACGCGTCCAATACAAGTCAACTGGCGAGTCTAATATTCTTTCACAAGTGCACTGATATTATTTATACCATTTTTACAATAATGCAGTAGTCTGCATAACAGTAAATTTTCTATTTTTTGTGTACCTTTGATATACCTTTGAAGAGTTTCGAGAGTATCTACTCTCTGAGCCCGGCCATGGGCCAGGCTCGTCTGGTGTTTGCCTGGTCAACCAGGCTGTTGCTGCTGGAGGCCCGCTGCCCCACATATCCATCACAGCCTGGTTGATCTGGCACCTGGTGAAGATATTTGTCCAGTTTCCTCTTGAAGGCTTCTACACTGGTTCCAGCGATGTTTCGGATATCTTCTGGTAAGATGTTGAATAGTCTGGGACCCCGGATGTTAATACAGTGCTCCCGTATTGTCCCCACCGCACCCCTGCTCCTCACTGGGTTTATTTTACACTTTCTCCCATATCTCTCACTCCAGTATGTTGTTATGGCAGTGTGCAGATTTGGGACCAGGCCCTCAAGTACTTTCCATGTATATATTATCATGTATCTCTCTCTCCTCCGCTCCAATGAGTACATGTTCAAGACTTGAAGGCGTTCCCAATAATTTAGATGTTTCAATGGCTCAATGTGAGCCGTAACGATCTCTGGATTTGTTCCAGCTCTGCTATTTCTCCTGCCCTGAACGGGCCGTCAGCACTGAGCAGTATTCTAAGTGAGGGAGCACTAGCGATTTGAATAGTATCACCATCGGCATTATTTCCCTTGTTTTGAAAGTTCTCAATACCCACCCCGTCATCTTCCTGGCTGTTGTGATCTTTGTCTTGTTATGGTCTTTAAACGACAGATCAGCAGACATAATTATTCCCAAGTCCTTTAAGTGTTCCTTTCGTTTTATGTGGTGACCCTCTTGCGTTTTGTATATAGTGTTCCTTTTGAGTTCTTCATTTTTTCCATACCTAAGCAGCTGAAACTTATCACCATTGAACGTCATGTTGTTCTCCACTGCCCATTGGAAGACCCTGCTTATGTCCTCCTGTAATTTTTCAGTGTCCTCTACCGTAGTGACTTTCATGCTTATTTTAGTGTCATCTGCAAATGATGATACAAAAGTGTGCTGGGTGTTTTTATCTATGTCTGCTATGAGGATGAGAAACAGCAGAGGTGCCAGGACAGTGCCTTGGGGCACTGAGCTTTTGACCTCGCTGATGCTGGATCTTGCCCTGTTCACTACTACTTTGTGTGAATAAAAAATCAAAATAGAAAGCAAGAGTAATATAAGAGGGGCCTAAAGAAGTGACTAATTAACAGAAAAAAATCATATTTTAGTGACAGGAATGTCTGCATTGTTGATTCTAGACCCTATTTTGAAATTGACATCTTTTTTATTTTGCATGAAATTGGCCAAATTGCCAATTTCTGACCACTTTATTGGGTAGTTGAAATCGGTAAATTGGCGGTTTCTTGTACTCAATCGATAGAACAAATGGAGTTCTAAAGAAGTAGCTATGAGTTTGGTCAACTGGAACAATAGAATTGGCCGAAAATAGGGCTCAAAGTCGGCAAAATCGCTGATGTGTATATATCGTCGCGATCACTAACTTCACGAGAGCATAATTTCGTAAGTTTTCCATCAAATTTCGTACTTTTGGTGTCATTACCATCGGTAAAAGATTCTCTATCATTTCATACCTCTTTAAGGGGGCTCCTTGTCGCGGTAAAGAGGCTATCAGGCTGAGGAATTGGACCTCTTGGTCTTCTTCCTCAGATCGAACCTAATTACGCCCCAATCTCCCCTCCCCTTTCCCATCTTCCCTTTTCTCTTCCCTCCTCCTCCTCATCCCTCCCTCCTTCCCTTCCCATTTTTACCCTGTGAGCTTCTCTCCACAGGCATTCTGGTTCCTAGGTAGGGAAAAGGGTACCGTGGTCCATCCCATTCCGTCGAGGTTCTTGGCGATGGTGTAATTTGCCGTGGAATCTGGATCGCTTGGGGATGTCCTGATCCCTCTCCGGTCTCCCGGGGGGTGGCTTTGGGTGTCTTTTGGGCGACGGGTGTATCTCTGGAGGCCACCTTTTGGATTCCGGGGGTGGTGGCCGAAGGAGGTATGCTTTGTGGCGGGTGTCCGGCCGCCCTCTCTTTTGTCCACCGAGGTGGCTCGGTGGATGTGAGGTTGCTATCCCGGATTGCTGGTTTACTGGCATGAAGGGTAGGGTATGGCACGGGTTCCATGCCGCATCTGCACAACTTGCGGTGCTGAGGTCCTCTTGGGCGTGGAGGGGGATTTACGCCCCTTTCATTCCTCCTAGGAGCTATTCCTCCACATTCCCCCCTTTTTTTTTTTTTTTTCTTAAAAATGAAAAGAAAGAAGTAACCTAACCATGGACGACCCAATCCGTGAACCTACTACCCCCGGGTCCCTTCCTGATACTGCACCCAGTTCTGACCCTACCTCGTTCTTGGACCACTCTTCGGACACTTCCAATACCCCTGTACCTCTTGCTGGTGCTGGTTCGTCACCTGCTTCAGGTACCGGGGTTCCGACTGGCCCCTTTGATACGTCTGACCTCCGCTCTTCTTTGACTATGCTTCCGGCTTCTCCCTCTACGGTGTGGAAATTTTCAGGTTGCTCGCCCGTCCCACGTCGGACCAACTCCGGTCCCACATCTAAACGACCAAGACCCTTCCATGACGTTTCATCACAGCATTCTCATTCAACTCAGAAACGCCCAGCTCATCACGCACTCCCCTTAAACTCTGTTTCACACTACACAATGGACAAAGTTTTTAATGCTAAGACCGACTTCTTCTACTGCCTATCTTTCCGATCATAGTATTGGTAAGGCTCTCCTACGCTATGTAGGTAAAGATATCTCCTTTCACGCTCTAAAGAGCAGCACTCACATCATCACGGTCCAGAATGCTGGCCAAGCTCGCAATCTTTCTCTCCTTACGACCATAGATACTATTCCTATCACTATTGAAAAACATTATTCTCTCAATTCTTGTAGTGGTACTGTCATTTTACCCCACACCATTGTCCAACGGAATTTCCAGACAGGTGGTGATGACATTCTGGAGCAGCTTGAGCTCCAAGACCTCCCTATCCTCAAAGTTGACACTTTTGTCCTCCCTGCCCGTAGGCGAAGATGATATCCTTGCAATATAGCTTGTTTGACATTTGACTGCCGTGAACTTCCGCCCTCGGTCTACATTGTGGGACACCATTTACAAGTTCGTAAGGTGATCCCTACACCGCAACAGTGTAGAAACTGTTGGCGTTTTGGTCATCCGGCCAAATATTGCAGGTCTATGGTCGAATGCCCAGTCTGTGGTGCTGACAACCATGCCAATCCTTCTTGTAGTCTATCTCCCTCTTGCCTTAATTGTCGTGAGGCACACCCATCTTACTCTCGCCATTGTCAAGTGTACTTAAATGAGCGTGAAATCCGCTGTCTCAAGGAGGCGGAAGGTTTACCATATGCTATGGCTGTCTCTCATTTATGCCTTCAAGGGAGACTTTCCCGTACAGTGGACCCCCGCGTAACGAGCATAATTCATTCCAGAAGGCTGCTCAAGTGCCATTACCGAACGAATTTTCTCCCTAGGTTCCCCCACTTCTGGTGTCCCAACTCCTGCAGCTTCATCTGTGGTCACCCAATCCTCTGTCACCCCTGTCTCAAATTCTTTTGCTGTCCTAGGCTCCGAGGTCCCAACCTCAGCACCTCTTTCTGTTCTCACCTCTACCTCTACTCACTCGCACAGTTCTGTGTGTACCCGCCCTCGTCCAACCCCTCCTCCTCATCGCCCCTTTCCTCAGAAGCCCACCAAAAAATCCCCATTGTTAAACTCTCCTCTCACCCCTCCTTCCCTTCTCCAACCTGCACATTTTTCCTTCCCAGTTTCTGTGCCTGGTTCTTCACCTCCAACTAGTTCTGTAACATGTGTAGAGGTTCATCCTCCTCCTCGTTCAATACCTTCATGCCCTGTCCCCTCCCAAGTTTCTTCTTCTACTGCCCCTTCCCAGGTCGCTTCCACTCCTGTCCCCTCCCAAACCCCTTCGACAGTTTCCTCTTCCATTTCCTCACCCCCTACTTTAGTACAGTCCATAATCTCCCCGATTGTTGCTCATCCCCCTCCTCCTTCCATCTCTAATGTGGTCCCGCATCCTGCATCTTTGTCTTCCGAAACGCTGGAAGCTATCGCAGAATATATTACGGAGACTGGAACATTGATGGACACCGCTCCACCTTCGGTTCCTCCTCCTCTCTCTTCTCTGTCTACACCCCTCCTTACTTCACAGCGTCCCACTGTATACACTCTGTTCTTTGTATCTCTCCCCTTCTCGGGCATTGTCTATCCCAGATGTTGCTTTTCTGGTTTCTTCCTTGCCGCCACCCCTTCTGTTACTTGGCGATTTTAACGCACACCATTTTCTCTGGGCGGTCGCACTGTGACTCCCGTGGCATTCAGTTGGAGGCATTTCTTGCTTCTCTCCCCCTCCATGTTTTAAATACGGGTACTCCCACCCATTTTGATCCTCGAACTCATTCTTTCTCTTGCATCTGCTCTTCCTCAACTGTCCTCGACTTCACCTGGTCTGTCCTCCCAGACTTACATGACAGCGATCATTTTCCAATCATCCTTATGTCCCCTTCGTATTCTCCACCTCCTCGTAGCCCACGCTGGCAATTTGACCGGGTGAAATGGGACCTTTACACACCTCTTACTGCCTTTCATGAGGTTCCTTCCTCGTCCTCCATTGATGAGGTTTTACATCTCTTTTCGTCCTCTGTCTTAACTGCAGCTTCAAATTCTATCCCCCAAACCTCGGGCAAGCATTCTCAGAAGTGCGTGCCTTGGTGGTCTCCTGCTTGTGCTCGGGCAGTACGTTTGAAACGCGCTGCGTGGGGCAGGTACCGGTATAATAGGACCACAGAGAGACTTCTTGATTTTAAGCAAAGGAGAGCAATTGCTCGCCGTGTCATACGTGACACTAAACGCACTTGCTGGCGGAATTACATTTCTACCGTCACTTCAGCTTCCTCGATGAGTGCAGTCTGGAAGAAAGTGTGGAAATTGAGTGGTAAATTCTCCCCCGACCCGACTCCTGTTCTTCAGGTTGCTGGTGTCGATATAGCACACCCTCTTCCCATTGCCACTGAAATTGGTAATCATCTGGTCCGCATTTCTCAGGGGCTCCATCTATGCCCCTCGTTCCTTTCTTCTAAGTCTACCAGCGAGTTAAAGCCCTTAGATTTTTCTTCTCTCAAAGAAGACTCTTATAATATGCCTTTTACCCTACAAGAACTGGAGGCAACACTCTCCGCTTGCCGATCATCGGCAGCTGGGCCAGACGGCATACATATTCGTATGCTACAGCATTTACATCAGTCTGCTCTTGCTGTCCTCTTACGACTATTTAATCTTATATGGTCGCAAGTTCTTCCCAGCTGTGGAAGTCTGCTATTGTTCTCCCTTTTCGCAAACCGGGTACTATGGGACATGATACCTCCCACTACCGTCCCATCGCTCTTACCAGTGCAGTTTCCAAGGTGATGGAATATCTAGTTAATAGACGTTTGATGTGGTATTTAGAGATTCACAATAGTCTCTCCACTAGTCAATATTACTTTCGTAAGAGCCGTTCTGCCATTGACCCCTTACTGCGCTTGGATACATATACAGTGGACCCCCGAGTTTCGTAAACCCCGGAAATCGTACATTTATGTAAGTATAATATTGTAAGTGCTTGTGGAAAAGTATTTTTGGGGGTCTAAAATAGACTAACCTACGTGACATTTTTCCTTAAGGGAGTAAATTCGTTCGGTAATGGCACTTGAGCAGACTTCAGGAGTGAAGTTTTTACGAAACTCGGGGGTCCACTGTATTCGTAATGCCTTTGCTAATAACCACTCGGTTATCGCCATCTTTTTTGACCTTGAGAAGGCTTATGACACAACTTGGAGGTATATCTTGGCCCAGGCCCACTCCTTAGGCCTCCGAGGCAATCTACCATTTTTCCTTAAGGCCTTCTTAACTGAAAGATATTTCCGTGTCCGGGTTAGTAATGTGCTTTCCCCGGAGTTTGTCCAAGCTGAAGGTGTCCCCCAGGGATGTGTTCTGAGCACAACACACTTTCTCCTTGCTATAAATAATCTGGCATCTGTTATCCCATCCAATATTTGGTCTTCGCTTTATGTTGATGACTTTGCTATAGCTTGTGCAGGTGCTGACTGTCACCTCATTGCAGTTTCCCTCCAGCATGCCGTCAACCGGGTTTCCGATTGGGCCACCACTCACGGGCTTAAATTTTCTAGTGGCAAAACTCATCAAATTACATTTACTAGACGTTCAGTGGTCTCTGATCATCCATTGTACCTATACAGCTCATGTATCCCAGAACGTGATAGTCAGGTTTCTCGGCCTCCTGTTTGACCGTCGATTGTCCTGGAAACCTCACATTACCCCTCTGAAGGCAACTTGTCATAGCCAGCTGAACCTCCTTAAAACCCTAGCACATCTTTCATGGGAGGCTGATCGTAGAACTCTCCTTCGCCTGCATTCAGCCCTAATTTTATCGAAACTCGATTATGGTGACCAGATATATTCAGCGGCCTCCCCTTCTACTCTTTCCAGCCTTAATCCCATCCATCACCAGGGATTGCGTTTATGCCTTGGTGCTTTTCGTTCTTCCCCGGTTGAGAGCCTCTATGTAGAAGTGAACATTCCATCTTTGTCCGATCATCGTGATGCACATTGCCTTCACTATTATGTTCTCTCTCATGACCTCCGCAATCCTTCCATGTATAGGATTGTCACAGATGTTAGTAGACGCTCTTTATTTGTTCATCGCCGTTGTTTACTTCGTCCCTTTTCTCTTCGTCTACATTCGCTCGTCTTTCCTTCAGCTACCACCTTTCTATGTTCATGTGGCATCTCCCTTTCCCCTACCCCCTTGGGAAGTTCCTGCTGTCCGTGTCTGTTCTTTTCCTCTGCCTTGCGCGAAAGCCCAACTACCTACGGCGGCTTCTCGCTCTCTTTTTCTGACGGCATTGGATTCGTAGCAATGTTTCCGGACAGCGTCATGCGAGGGCATCTATTATCCTCAGCTAGCATATCTATGGCTGAATTGTATGCCATTCTTGTAGCATTTATCCGTATTGCATCTATGCCTGTGTCACCATTTGTGGTCGTTTCAGACTCCCTTAGTGCTTTACAAGCTATCCGAAAATTTGATACACCTCACCCCCTAGTTCTTCGTATCCAACTTTGGTTACGCCGTATCTATAGCAAACACAAAGATAGTTTTTTGTTGGGTCCCTGGTCATGTTGACGTACAGGGCAATGAACAGGCAGACACTGCTGCGCGGTAAGCAGTACATGACCTTCTAGTTTCATATAGAGGTGTTCCTTTCACGGACTATTTTGATGTCATTGCTACCCACCTTTGCCCGTTGGCAACAATGCTGGTCTGACCTGCTAAATAACAAACTTCATTCTATTAAACCGAGTATAGGTTTCTTGCCTCCTTCTTGTCACCAATGTAGAGGTTGGGAGACTACACTCTCCCATCTTCGCATTGGCCACACTCGTCTTACTCACGGGTATCTCATGGAGAGGCTCCCTGTCCCCCACTGTGAGCATTGTCAGGTTCCAGTATCTGTTCGCCATATTCTGTTGGACTGCCCACTCTATCAACGAGCACGCAGAATTTACCTCCAACGTCGTCTTCGCTCTGCGGCCTTTGCTTTACCTTCCCTTCTTGCTGATGGGCCCTTCTTTAATCCTGACTCTCTCATTGACTTTTTGACAGCAACTGACTTACTACACAAACTCTGAAGATTATGCCTCTAGCATTCCCCTCAGTCTCTGCTACCTCAATCTCTTGCTACCCTCTATCCTTGCACTATCCACTGCCCTGCTGCACTCCATACCCTACTAATCATCCCTCTCCCTCTTACAAGCCATTCTCCCTGCATCCTGCCCTGCTGCGCTGTATGACCCCTGTGGTTTAGCGCTTCTTTTGATTATAACAATATCATTTCATAAAAAAAAAAAAATTGAATATTTTGCGACACCAGGAGACACTTCAGGATTTGGGGTTGCAACAGTCAAAGGGTTAAGGAAATGGTTTACCCCTTAAGGGCTTTGTTAGTCCTATGTAGAATTTACTGAAAACAGGGCTTAAATAGTGAAGTCACATCAGGCCAGATGGCGGTAGTTTATGGTTCACGTTGGGGCCATGTTATCACCTGACTGCACTGTCATGCTGAGGTAAAAGTTGGTGTAAATATTCAGTCTTTTAGGAAAAAATACTCAATAAATCATCTCTGTAACATAGCTATGATATATTTTGGGGATGGTTGGTAAAATGTGTTCTGCCTTTAGGTACTCTGCTATGGAGAGATTTGCTAAAACTGCACTAATAGGTGATCTCTTGGCCATACCAAAACATTGCAGTTTTCTCCATAGCTGAAACAGTTATAGTTGATACCCAGTTCCACCAGATTCACAGTCTTTGCTGGATAAGGGTACATCTAAATTGATATTAGCTTTGCTGAGTAGTGTTATGGTCTGTGTGGTGGGGTTGGTTAGTGAAGACAGCTTTCACATTAAAACTTTCTAAATGTTTGTTCTTGATAATGTCATTCACTTGGTTGATGAGGTCACCCAAGATGTGACTGGCTTGTGGTACCCAGTAGTTTCAACAAGTTTCATTGCTACTGTGTGGGGGAAGGGGGAACACTTCTGATACCTGAAATGATAGATCTGAGAGGAGATGCTGATCTTATGGGTCTCGATATACTGGGTAAGAGGTACAGTAGCTTTTTTTTTTTCTATGTTTCAAAGTATGTGGGAGGCCTGGCTTAGAAATGTCTTTGTTTCTAGCCACTGGTGCTCCTGTATGGGTTCAAACGTGTTAGTCTCTAAATAGATCATGAATTTTGGTGCAGTAATTACAGGAGATTACTCAGCAACCCAAGACTAGCCAGGCTTTGTGTATTATCCAAAATCCATATAGACAACACATCCCCCTCCCATGAGACCTATCACTTCAGAGGGACTCATGATTGCAAACAAACCATGGTACAGGCAGGGATTGAACTCTTGGCTAGTGAGTTCAATCCCCGTCCGTACCGTGGTTTCAGAGGGACACACTCAAAATGCATCACATGCTAGTGGCTTTTTTTTGTGCTTAACAATATTTTTTACATGTAAACTACATTAACTGTATACTGCAGAAAAGAAAGAAATTTGTATTTGTAACACCTGTCTGAACGAAATGTTATACATGTGTCTTTAGCCCAAAATTTCATGTCTGATCATTCAAGCTCTAGTACTTTAATAGTCATGAAAATCATTAAAAGATTAGAGAAATGGAAGGATTGCATATATTTCCTAAAAAAAAAGACTAATCCAGCAACAGCAAAACATAGGAAGCATAAAAGGCAAACTGCTACAATGAATGAGGAATTTCCTAGCAATCTTTAAAAGAGCATTTAGACATGGATAAGAAAATACTAGAAAAACCATCTTACACAAGACAAAAATTGGAATGTGCAGAAGCTAGAAAAAGTCAAAGTATGAGCTATGAAATGGTTCCCAGGTAAAAGGTGAGCTATGGAGAAGTGGTGAAGACATTAGGAATGCCATTTCTTTGACAAAGGAAAAGTGGAGACATGATAACCACATTAAAGACAATAAAATGATACTGAAGAATTGAAAAGGAAGATTTCCTAACTTCATCAACTGGCAGAACAAAAGGCTATAGCTATAAACTATAAGGAAACTGGTACAGCTGCCAAAGGGTACTGAAAAGTTTTTTTTGTCAGTGGTAGAAAAATGGAATAGCTTAGAGCAGTAGAAAGTGCTGCACCCAGTGGAAACTTTACAAACCTCACAAATACACCTCTGCTCCTTTGACTACCAACAGCAATCAATGACCACACTCGCATGCATCAGCACAACTATACTGTATTATTATGCATTCTTCTTTTGGCGTCTGCTAGGATGGATGCCCACTAATTAATAAAGTGGTGAATGCCCCCCTCACTTCCTTACCACAAGTTTCTCGCTCACAAAATAAACAGATGTGTCAGTTACCTGAAGATTCCTTGTTCAATACATAACATACTAATAGAGGGTTCATGAAAAAATATCTTGGACAGGCTTCCTTCATAGCTTATCTGAAAAAATATCCTTTAATATCTTAGTAAACTATTTCAAAATCTATATTCATAGGAATGCTACAAAAGTTAGCCTTCACATACAAGAAGAAAACCTGTTTGAATAAAAATTAAAGATACAATAATTTGAAATAAGGGATGATCAGAATTCTATATTATCTGACAAAGATTGGATACGTACATTAAACTAGGAACATTTCTTTGACTATTTTTTTAATAATTGAAATTCATCATAATACTGAGTATAAATGGAACAAAAATCCAATCATATCAAATAAAAGAAAAAGGGGTTAACTCAGTGGGTGAATAACCTGACTACTACAGTGTAGATACAAGTTGTGCATCATCAGAGGGACAACTGAAACAAAAGTGCATGGATGTTAGAGAGGAAACAGCTGCATCAAGAGTCTAATAAGACTGAGATAAACATGAAGCAAACTGTACTGGAAGTTTTCTTTTTTTCCTCTCAACCACCCTGAAATAACTTCAGGAATAAGTGACAAATATATAATTCCTTCCTACCTTGTCCTCCACAGCAAACAATGAATGGGATTTGCTTTTCAATAACTCCACGACACTGTACACACTTCTTCATGAGGGAAGCACAGTTGTCACATGCACACATGTGTCCACATGGTTGGAAGAGAACTGTGGCTTGTTTGTCTGAACAAACTACACATTCTTCAATCTGAAAAATGCAATAATATATAGAACTACAGTACAGAGTATGGTACATAAAAAATAACATGCAGTGCTGCCACTAAATATGTTTATGAAAGATCATTTTCATAAGTTAACTAATTTTAGACTGGTTGTCTACTGAAGCTTTTGGGATTTAGAATTAATGATTTTTTTAAACTTTATTTTTTTCAAAAAGTTACTTTTTTGTGTGTCTGATTAACAGCATTTACTCAATGTCTACCTAAGGTACCTATTTATATGTGCATCCCCTACTCAAAGGTGTAGCCATAAAAGCCTCCAGAAGCACTAAACATGATGTAGCCTTCTATATACAGAACCCACTATAAAGGTAATCCCTGAGATTCCCTTTCTATTGTTGGGTAACTATCCATCATTATTCTACCCCCCCTTCCCTGCACTTTTGTATATCTCTAGCTTGAGCTCCATTTAGCAGCCTCTAAAATGCCACAGCAATTGCACACATCTATTTGTGTATATACACTGAGAATTTACTAAGGTTTACTGTAATAATACTGAAGTTTTCTAGGCAGAGTAAAATCAGCTTCACTCATGCCTTGTAGTATAACCCTTCATTTTTATCATCCCATTGCTCAGATAATTTATAAATTATTTTACTTGCCTACACAATTTAGAGTAATTGTATATGAGTTGTTTTACCTTGGTTCTGGACTGTACTGGTTCCTTACACATGAGGCACTTCTTAACCCGTGGGGAGCAGATAGAGCACGTGGCAATGTGTCCACAAGGACCAAATAGTGTGTCCCGCTTTGTGTCTGAGCACACCATACACTCTTCCAGGCTTTCTTCTGCACACACTTCCAGTGCACCCATATCACCAGAACTGTAATTAATATAATTCAACATTATCAAATTTACTTGAAGGGATTTCAGCACCCCACAGCCATGCTGGTGTGAAATTCATCTGTAAAAATCCTGCATTTCTCACCATAGTGGGGCCGATGCTGACATTTCTATGGTGTACAGAAATATACTTAGTTGAATGAATCTTGTTGGCCTGGCATGGACCAGTGATTAACACACTGGTCTGAAAGTTTTAGGACTCGCTGCCATGGGTTCAAGCCCCATCCATTCTATGATTTATTTTAACGAATATTTGATCATAACTGACACATTAAAATGTCAAAATAAAAACTGAACACACTACAAAAAGTTAATACAAAGACTAACTTTAATTATAAAATCAATTTAGAAGAAATAATTAAATATCAGATACATTAGAGCAATGAAATGTAATAGAACAAGTCAATATGTATAGTGTGAATGCTCCTCCCAAACAGAAATAGTCATATTTACATAGATTTGTCCTTATAGCACTTGGTAAGAGCCTTGCACAAGTTGGGATCTGGACAGAGGTCGAGCGGAGTTTGTCCTTTCTTGTTCTTGATGTTGAGGTCAGCGCCGTGGGCCGCGAGCAGACAGGCAATGGAAGCTGGACTCTTTTTGTCAACGCCTTGAGTGCCCAAACCCATCAGTAACTGGGGTGACTTGAAGTGTATAAGTTAAAGGGATTTGCAGCAAAAGATATTCTTACAATATCACATAAATGTATAGTTGTCTCCAGAAATTTGAGGGGTACCTTCCTAGAGGTCCCATAAAAGCAGAAACTGTGAATAATACAAAATTAACTCTTAAACAATTTTTTTTAGTTTTGGGTTTATATAATTTTTCAAAGAATACAGGAGGGCCCCGCTTATAGTATTATATGCATTTATTTTTATTTATTTATTAACACTTCGGCTGTTTCCCACCAAGGCAGGGTGGCCCGAAATAGAAAACTTTCATCATCATTCACTCCATAACTGTCTTGCCAGAGACATGCTTACACTACAGTTACAAAACTGCAACATCAACACCCGTCCTTCAGAGTGCTGGCACTGTACTTCCCATCTCCAGGAATCAAGTCCGGCTTGCCAGTTTCCCTGAATCCTTTCATAAACGTTACCTTGCTTACACTCCAACAGCACATCAAATCCTAAAAACCATTTATCTCCATTTGCTCCTATCTAACATGCTCATGCATGCATGCCTGCTGGAAGTCCAAGCCCCTCGCACACAAAACCTCCTTTACCCCCTCCCTCCAACCTTTCCTAGGCCGACCCCTACCCCGCCTTCCCTCCACTACAGATTTATACACTCTTGAAGTCATTCTATTTCGTTCCATCCTCTCTACATGTCCAAACCATCTCAATAACCCCTCCTCAGCCCTCTGGATAATAGTTTTGGTAATCCCGCACCTCCTCCTAATCTTAAAACTATGGATTCTCTGCATTATATTCACACCACACATTGCCCTCAGACATGACATCTCCACTGCCTCCAGTCTTCTTCGTGTTGCAACATTCACCACCCATGCCTCACACCCATATAAGAGTGTTGATATAACTATACTCTCATACATTCCCCTCTTTGCTTTGATGGATAAAGTTCTTTGTCTCCACAGACTCCTCAGTGCACCACTCATCTTTTTTTCCTTGTCAATTCTATGATTCGCCTTATCTTTCATAGATCCATCTGCTGACACGTCCACTTCCAAATATCTGAATACATTCACTTCCTCCATACTCTCTCCCTCCAATCTGATATCCAATCTTCCATTACCTAATTTTTTGTTATCCTCATCACCTTACTCTTTCCTATACAGAAGGGCCCCACTTATATGGCAGCTTAGGTTCCAGGCTACTGCCGGAAAGCAGAACGCCATTTTTTTCCACTTATAAATGCATATAAATGCCAGATAACAAGTTTACACTAACATATATTAAGTTAGCAATAGAACAAACCATTAAAAAACAATAAAAAGTAAAATACACACACAGTACACTCATTATTTACCTCAAAATATTTGTAGTCTTAATGTAGGGCAAAAGGTGAGTAGCATTTACTGTAAGAAGTCAGGTGTGGTAGCCCTCCTGGCCACCCCACCCACATAATATACTATGACGCTTAATGTGCCCTAGAGTAATAAAATGCATATACACTACTTTCATTACTTACTTTAAAATATTTGTAGTCTTAATGGTCTTAATGTAGGGTGAGAGGTGAAAAGTATTTATTTGTAGAAAGTAGTGTGGGAGGTATGGCATCCCGCCTGGCCACCCCCACCTACTATGACATTTAAAGTGCCCTAGAGCGATAAAATGCTTATACAGTACACTCATTACTTACCTTAAAATATTTGTAGTCTTAATGTAGGGTGAGAGGTGAGTAAGCGAGATAAAGAATAAACAAGAGAGAGAGAATGAGTAAGATGACAGAGCCGCAGAGTATGTAAATAAATGCATATACATATGGTGTCAAGAGTAGAGAGAGAGACTTAGTGATTTTATTGTGTACCTGCACACCAGTACAGTGTGTAAGTATATTTAGGTACAGGTACACATAAGTATAATTATCAGAGTAGAAGAAGAAAAACTTTATAAAATTGGGTTGTCTGAATGTGCGTGGATGTAGTGCGGATGATAAGAAAGAGATGATTGCCGATGTTATGAATGAAAAGAAGTTGGATGTCCTGGCCCTAAGCGAAACAAAGCTGAAGGGGGTAGGCGAGTTTCAGTGGGGAGAAATAAATGGGATTAAGTCAGGAGTATCTGAGAGAGTTAGAGCTAAGGAAGGGGTAGCAATAATGTTGAAGGATCAGTTATGGAAGGAAAAGAGGGAATATAAATGTGTAAATTCAAGGATTATGTGGATTAAAATAAGGGTCGGATGCGAAAAGTGGGTCATAATAAGCGTGTATGCACCTGGAGAAGAGGGGGTAGAGGAGAGAGAGAGATTTTGGGAGATGTTAAGCGAATGTATAGGAACTTTTGAACCAAATGAGAGAGTAATTGTGGTAGGGGACCTAAATGCTAAAGTGGGAGAAACATGCAGAGAGGGTGTAGTAGGTAAGTTTGGGGTGCCAGGTGTAAATGATAATGGGAGCCCTTGATTGAACTTTGTATAGAAAGGGGTTTAGTTATAGGTAATACATATTTTAAGAAAAAGAGGATAAATAAGTATACAAGATATGATGTAGGGCGTAATGACAGTAGTTTGTTGGACTATGTATTGGTAGATAAAAGACTGTTGAGTAGACTTCAGGATGTACATGTTTATAGAGGGGCTACAGATATATCAGATCACTTTTTAGTTATAGCTACAGTGGGAGTAAAAGGTAGATGGGATACAAGGAAAATAGAATCAGTAAGTAAAAGAGAGGTGAAGGTTTATAAACTAAAAGAGGAGGCAGTTAGGGTAAGATATAAACAACTATTGGAGGATAGATGGGCTAGTGAGAGTGTAGGCAATGGGGTCGAAAATGTATGGGGTAGATTTAAAATGTAGTGTTAGGTGTTCAGCAGAAGTTTGTGGTTACAGGCGAGTGGGTGCGGGAGGGAAGAGGAGCGATTGGTGGAATGATGATGTAAAGCGAGTAGTAAGGGAGAAAAAGTTAGCATATGAGAGGTTTTACAAAGTAGAAGTGATGCAAGGAGGGAAGAGTATATGGAGGAGAAAAAGAGAGGTTAAAAGAGTGGTGAAGCAATGTAAAAAGAGAGCAGATGAGAGAGTGGGTGAGATGTTATCAGCAAATTTTGTTGAAAATAAGAAAAAGTTTTGGAATGAGATTAATAAGTTGAGGAAGCCTAGAGAACAAATGGATTTGACAGTTAAAAATAGGAGAGGAGAGTTATTAAATGGAGAGTTAGAGGTATCGGGAAGATGGAGAGAATATTTTGAGGATTTGTTAAATGTTGATGAAGACAGGGAAGCTGTGATTTCGTGTGTAGGGCAAGGAGGAATAGCATCTTGTAGGAGTGTGGAAGAGCCAGTTGTGGGTGTAGGGAAGTTCGTGAGGCAGTGGGTAGAATGAAAGGGGGTAAGGCAGCTGGGATTGATGGGATAAAGATAGAAATGTTAAAAGCAGGTGGGGATATAATTTTGGAGTGGTTGGTGCTATTATTTAATAAATGTATGGAAGAGGGTAAGGTACCTAGGGATTGGCAGAGAGCGTGTATTGTTCCTTTGTATAAAGGCAAAGGGGACAAAAGAGAGTGCAAAAATTATAGGGGAATAAGTCTGTTGAGTGTACCTGGTAAAGTGTATGGTAGAGTTATTATTGAAAGAATTAAGAGTAAAACAGAAAGCAGGATAGCAGATGAACAAGGGGCTTTAGGAAAGGTAGGGGTGTGTAGACCAAGTGTTTACAGTGAAACATATAGGTGAACAGTATTTGGATAAGGGTAAAGATGTTTTTGTGGCAGTTATGGATTTGGAAAAGGCGTATGATAGGGTAGATAGGGGGGCAATGTGGCAGATGTTGCAGGTGTATGGAATAGGAGGAAGGTTACTGAAAGCAGTGAAGAGTTTTTATGAGGATAGTGAGGCTCAGGTTAGAGTGTGTAGGAGGGAAGGGGACTATTTCCCAGTAAAAGTGGGCCTTAGACAAGGATGTGTGATGTCACCGTGGTTGTTCAATATATTTATAGATGGGGTTGTAAGAGAAGTGAATGCGAGGGTCTTGGCAAGAGGTGTTGGGCTAAAAGATAAAGAAGCAATACAAAGTGGGAGTTGTCACAGTTGCTTTTTGCTGATGACACTGTGCTTTTGGGAGATTCTGAAGAGAAGCTGCAGAGGTTGGTGGATGAATTTGGTAGGGTGTGTAAAAGAAGAAAATTGAAAGTGAATATAGGAAAGAGTAAGGTGATGAGGATAACAAAAAGAATAGGTGACGAAAGATTGGATATCAGATTGGAGGAGAGAGTATGGAGGAGGTGAATGTATTCAGATATTTGGGAGTGGACATGTCGGCGGATGGGTCTATGAAGGATGAGGTGAATCATAGAATTGATGAGGGGAAAAGGGTGAGTGGAGCACTTCGGAGTCTGTGGAGACAAAGAACCTTGTCCATGGAAGTAAAGAGGGAATGTATGAGAGTATAGTTATACCAACGCTCTTATATGGGTGTGAAGCATGGGTGATGAATGTTGCAACGAGGAGAAGGCTGGAGGCAGTGGAGATGTCATGTCTGAGGTCAATGTGTGTGTGAATATAATGCAGAGAATTCGGAGTTTGGAAATTAGAGGAGGTGCGGGATTACCAAAACGATTGTCCAGAGAGCTGAGGAGGGTTGTTGAGGTGGTTTGGACATGTAGAGAGAATGGAACGAGACAGAGTGACTTCGAGAGTGTATAAATCTGTAGTGGAGGGAAGGCGGGGTAGGGGTCGGCCTAGGAAAGGTTGGAGGGAGGGGTAAAGGAAGTTTTGTGTGCGAGGGCTTGGACTTCCAGCAAGCATGTGTGAGCGTATTTGATAGGAGTGAATGGAGGCATATGGTTTTTAATACTTGACGTGCTGTTGGAGTGTGAGCAAAGTAACATTTATGAAGGGATTCAGGGAAACCGGCAGGCCGGACTTGAGTTCTGGAGATGGGAAGTACAGTGCCGGCACTCTAAAGGAGGGGTGTTAATGTTGCAGTTTTATAACTGTAGTGTAAAGCACCCTTCTGGCAAGACAGTGATGGAGTGAATGATGATGAAAGTTTTTCTTTTTCGGGCCACCCTGCCTTGGTGGGAATCGGCCGATGTGTTAATAAAAATAAATAAAATAGTATATATAAAATACACAATAACTTTAAAACACTTGAAATTTTGGAAAATATCCAGACATAATAGAGATGTGCACACGGAGAATGTAAACAAACTGGGTGAGGCACGCTGTATTTGAAAGACTGCTCGCCGTATATCAAATTTTGGTCATAATTTGAAATTGCCGTATTAGCGGAATGCCATAAGGCGAAATGCCATAAAGTGGGGCCCTACTGTATTCACTTTTAATTTCCTTCTTTTACATACCCTACCAAGCACATCAACCAACCTCTGCAACTTCTCTTCGGAATCTCCTAAAAGCAGTGTCATCAGCAAAGAGGAACTTTGGCAACTCCCACTTCAAGTTAGATTCTTAATCTTTTAACCTCACACCTCTTGCTAACACCCGCATATTCACTTCTCTTACAACTCCATCTATAAATATATTGAACAACCATGGTGACATCACACATTCCTGTCTAAGGCCTACTTTTACTGGGAAATAATCTCCCTCTTGCCTGCATATTCTAACCTGAGCCTCACTAGCCTCGTAAAGACTCTTCACTGCTTTCAATAATGTACCTCCAATTCCATACATTTGCAACATCTGCCACATTGACCCCCTATCCACCCTATCATACGCCTTTTCCAAATCCATAAATGCTACAAAAACTTCTTTACCCTTATCTAAATACTGTTCACCTATATGTTTCACTGCAGAACACTTGGCTTTTATATGCATTTTCAAATGCATATGAAAGCCTGATAACATGTTTAGGACTAGCAATATAGCTAGTCCTAAAAAAAATGCATATACAATGCACACATTACTTACCTTAAAATATATTCATCCTTAGCTTATAGTGAGTGATAACTATATTTATTGTAGGAAGTCTGAATAAATGAAGAATGAGTATAATTGAAAACCGATGTACGTATTAGTGAAACACAGCAAAGCACTGTAAAGTGGGGCCTGCCTGTATATCTTTTTATTATACCACTCTACTCCAATTAATACTGAGAATCATGAGAAATAATGGCCAGAAATACAAGAGATTTGGGTGTGGGAAAGCCAATGAGCCTGCTAATTTATAAGGATGACTGTAATAACAGATGTTTTGTATGTGTGAACAACAGTGCATATGCAGGCAACATTGTTAATTACAAAATCTCACATTTTACTGTGTTGTATTCTATTACCTCTTTTCCCTCTCCACCCCTCAAAAAAAAAAAAAAAATGATTGTCAATGTTCCAACCCAAATAAGAAAATTCATCTAGCATGTGTTCTAGATTTTCACAGTTGTCTATTTTAGTTTCATTATTTATCTGGATAATGGCAGGTCCTTGCAAAGTTAGGTAGAAATTTTATGTAAAGTTCACTACCAACTAATTTATATATAATTCAGACCTTTCAAGAAGAGCATATATTTTTTGATATGTATTACATAAAATTATTTTATTCATTACTCCTGCCTGCACTCACCTTTCCAACATCTTGCATGTCTTGTAGTTGCCTTAATTGGGAGAGTGTGTGGTGCCTGAGTGCTTCATGCAGTGGAGTGTCTCCATCCTTGTCTGCCAAGTTCAGATTAGCCCCTTCACGGACTAGCAGCTAAAAACCACAAGGTAGTTTTAATTTGTGTTGAAACTCTCCATAGATAATCAAGGCCAAGTTATGGAAACATTTTCAATTTGTAAAATTGCTGTTTAAATATGTGAAGTTATGGATAAAAATATTTATCAATAGCATAAATTTATATACTGTTTATACAGTGGAACCCCGGATTTTGTACTTAATCCGTTCCAGAAGGTCGGTCTAAATCTGAATGTACAAAAACCGAAGTAATATTTCCCATAAGAAATAATGTAAATACAGTGTTTGTGATTTTTCGTTCCAGAATGCTCTTCAAGTGCCATTACCAAACGAATTTATTCCCATAAGGAATAATGTAAATTAGACTAGTCCTTTTAGACCCCCAAAACTACACTTACAAAAGCACTTACAAAATACACTTACATAATTGTTCGAGTTTGGAGCATCACGAACACCGGGGTCCACTGTACAATTAACTGCTTCCAGACACCAAAAATATTAAAAAAATACATTTTTAATTTTTTAAAGAATAACTATAGTTTTACATACAGAAAACAATGATAAATAAATATAAAGCACTAATGAAATGGATAAATGAACATTTAAATCACTATTACATACCTTAATTGAAAACTCTTGGAGATTTGGAGATAAAAAAAGTTTGGCATTTTTGGGGGTCCCAGGAATGTAACCCCCATTTTTTCCTATAAGTTCTTCAGCATAACACAGTTTCGTCTTACACTGAGTTTTCAGAAACATAACTACCTGTTAATCGACGGTCTACTGTATATATGTGTTTGTTGTGCCGAATACATAAAATTGGTCAATTAGCAGGAACTCGTTTAAAATCAAGTCCTTTCTAAAAAAATTCTTATACGTTTAAAGATATATATTTTTCATTTATGTTAACGTAAAATTAATAATTTTGTACCAAAAGAACCTTAGAAAACTTACCTAACCTTATTATAACAAGCGCAATTTAATTTAGCCTAATCCAACTAAATATATTTTATATAGGTTTACAATAATTTAATAAACAAACACAATGAAATATATTTTTTCGTTAGGTTCAGAATGACTTAGGCAAAATTATTGCATACACAAATTTTTTCTTGCCAAAATCTAAAGTTTTACCTATTCGGCACAACATTGTGTGTGTGTGTACTCACCTAGTTGTGGTTACAGGGTCGAGTCATAGCTCCTGGCCCCGCCTCTTCACTGATCGCTACTGGGTCACTCTCCTGCGTTATGAGCTCTATCATACCTCTTCTTAAAGCTATGAATGGATCCTGCCTCCACTACATCGCTACCAAACTATTCCACTTCCCGACCACTCTGTGGCTAAAGAAATACTTCCCAATGTCTCTGTGATTCATCTGAGTCTTCAACTTCCAACTGTGTCCCCTTGTTGCTGTGTCCCATCTTTGGAACATTCTGTCTCTTGTCAACCTTGTCAATTCCTCTCAATATTTTATGTCGTTATCATGTCCCCCTATCTTTCCTGTCCTCCAGTGTCGTCAGGTCGTTCGTGTGTGTGTGTGTGTGTACTCACCTAGTTGTGGTTGCAGGAGTTGAGACAGCTCTTGGCCTCGCCTTTACTGGCCGCACTGGGTCACTCTCCTGCGCCATGAGCTTTATCATACCTCTTCTTAAAGTTGTGTATGGAACCTGCCTCCACTACATCGTGTGTGTGTGTGTATACTCACCTATTTGTACTCACCTATTTGTGGTTGCAGGGGTCGAGTCATAGCTCCTGGCCCCGCCTCTTCACTGTGTGTGTGTGGGTGTGTGTGTTGGTGGGTGGAGGTGCAGGTGAGAAAAGCCACATGGGGATGGAAATCTTACTCTAGATCTTCACACTCGTGCATCATCAGGATCTGTGCAAAA
>WNWK01015469.1:0-47768 GCA_009830355.1 Cherax destructor | reverse complement strand
ATGAGAGAGGGTGATGAGGGAGGCAGGTAGCTGCTAGGTATGAGGGAGGGTGAGTGAGGGAGGTAGGGGCCAAGCAGGGTATAAGGGAGGGTGAGTGAGGAGGCAGCGTTGTGGTATGAGGGAGAGTGAGTGAGGGAGGTAGCCTGCTAGGTATGAGGGAGGCAGTGAGCGAGGGAGGTAGCTGTTAGCATGAGGGAGGTGAGCTGAGTGGGAGGTAGCTGCTAGGTATGAGGGAGGTGAGTGAGGGAGGTAGCTGCTAGGTATGAGGGAGGGTGAGTGAGGGAGGTAGCTCCTTGGTATGAGGGAGGTGAGCGAGGGAGGTAGCTGCTAGGTATGAGGGAGGGGGAGTGAGGGAGGTAGCTGCTAGGTATGAGAGAGGGTGAGTGGGGGGTAGCTGCTAGGTATGAGGGAGGTGAGCGGGTAGGTAGCTGAGGTATGGGGAGGTGAGCGAGGGAGGTAGCTGCTAGGTATAAGGGAGGGTGAGTGAGGGAGGTAGCTGCTAGGTATGAGGGAGAGTGAGTGAGGGAGGTAGCTGCTAGGTATGAGGGAGGGTGAGTGAGGGAGGTAGCTGCTAGGTATGAGGGAGGGTGAGTGAGGGAGGTAGCTGCTAGGTATGAGGGAGGGTGAGTGAGGGAGGTAGCTGCTAGGTATGAGGGAGGGTGAGTGAGGGAGGTAGCTGCTAGGTATGATGGAGGGTGAGTGAGGGAGGTAGCTGCTAGGTATGAGGGAGGGTGAGCGAGGGAGGTAGCTGCTAGGTATGAGGGAGGGTGAGTGAGGAGGTACATGCTAGGAATGAGGGAGGTTGAGTGAGGGAGGTAGCTGCTATGTATGAGGGAGGTGAGTGAGGGAGGTAGCTGCTAGGTATGAGGGAGGGTGAGTGAGGGAGGTAGCTGCTAGGTATGAGGGAGGGTGAGTGAGGGAGGTAGCTGCTAGGTATGATGGAGGGTGAGTGAGGGAGGTAGCTGCTAGGTATGAGGGAGGGTGAGTGAGGGAGGTAGCTGCTAGGTATGAGGGAGGGTGAGTGAGGGAGGTAGCTGCTAGGTATGAGGAGGGTGAGTGAGGGAGGTAGCTGCTAGGTATGAGGGAGGTGAGCGAGGGAGGTAGCTGCTAGGTATGAGGGAGGGTGAGTGAGGGAGGTAGCTGCTAGGTATGAGGGAGGGTGAGTGAGGGAGGTAGCTGCTAGGTATGAGGGAGGGTGAGCGAGGGAGGTAGCTGCTAGGTATGAGGGAGGGTGAGTGAGGGAGGTAGCTGCTAGGATGAGGGAGGTGACGAGGGAGGGTGAGTGAGGAAGGTAGCTGCTAGGTATGAGAGAGGGTGAGTGAGGGAGGTAGCTGCTAGGTATGAGGGAGGGTGAGTGAGGGAGGGTGAGTGAGGAAGGTAGCTGCTAGGTATGAGAGAGGGTGAGTGAGAGGTAGCTGCTAGGTAGGGGAGGAGGTTGAGGAGGTAGCTGCTAGAGTATGAGGAGGGTGATGAGGAGGTAGCTGCTAGGTATGGGGGAGGTGAGTAGGGAGGTAGCTGCTAGGCATGAGGAGGGTAAGTGAGGAGGTAGCTGCTAGGTATGAGGAGGGTGAGTGAGGGAGGTAGCTGCTAGGTATGAGGGAGGTGAGCGTGTGGGTCTGCGCCTACATCAACCCATGACGTCACCACCATGCTGCTGACGTCACGATGCTGCCGACTCCACGACGTCCTCGCGATGTCACCCCATGACATCCTGCCGACCACTCCTCAGGACGTCACCTCGCTACGTCACCATGATGCTGCCTGACGTCGCGATGTCACCCCATGACATCCATCATGACGTCCCCCTGACGTCACCCATATGATGTCCCGAAATGCTGTAGTTTTCAGTGATCATTTTATTTTCATTATTTGTCGAAGTTTGAAGAAGATATAAGTCGAGTGTTAATTATTCATCTCAGTCAGTGTTCTCACATGTTCGTGTATTGCTTAGTGACGATTTTTATACAGAAAAGCGTCTGTAGCTATGTTGTACCACATGTGTGTATGTGTGCAGTTTTCTCGTGTGTCCTATGTAGCACCTGTGTGTTACTTTGTCACCAGTTGTGACCAGCGCCCCGCGCGCTTGAAGCTGACATTTGTCAGTCCAGGCGTCAATTACGAGCGTCCAAGCGCCTTGGTACAGAAAGCTCTATTGTTCGCCGCTCGTAGATGCCTTTGCTGAATCGTACCCGTGACGATTCTCCCATCGAGACCGTTCCCTCACCTCCAAGACCGTCAGTCCAGTTATTGCAGATGACCAGTCTGGGGACGCTTACACGCCCTCTGCTGTAACTTCTACTGTCGAGAGATGTCACTCGCCAAGCCGCAGTTAAGCCTGTTGGCAGGCGACTGTCAGCCTCGTGTCACAGCTTAGTGAGCAGCCTGCACAAAGATGATGTCACTTTGACTGCTAGCCCACTCACTGCAGTAAGGTGTATGCTGTTACGACCTCCAGATGTTTCGCCGAGTCGTCCCTGTCACGACTCCTCCACACTCGCCAGCAGCGACAGCTCCAGCGACAGTACCAGTCGAGAATGTCCTCCTGAGTCGCTGCCAGTCCTGTCCTGTTGCGACTACTGACGACGCCTCACTCGAGGGCACCAGCAGTTGTGCCCCAGGTTGGTGAAGCCCTGCAGCGCTACTACGATGTCTGCTTCACATCCCAGAGAACCGTACCCTGTTACGTCACAGCTCATGTCTCCCGTGTTGCAGTATGTATCCAGACGCAGGAAGGCGTACAGTGCTGCATCGACGCTCACTGCCTTACACCACGAAGCACACAGTTTTTCTTCCCTCTCTGGAGGAAGTTTTTTCTATGTCCATATGTTTATGTATATATGTATTTTTCTTACGTGTTCTGTGACCTGTTCTTGCGAGAGAGAGACCGAGTTTTTAATGCCATTCATGGTCGGGACGACCATGGGTAGCGTGACCGAGCGATGTAGACAGCCTGACTGTCTGCATAGCAGCCATGCTGTCTGCCAGCTGAGTTCATATTTCGTGCCATGCTAGTTTCCATAGTATTCCGCCAGAGGGCAAGCCTGGTAGGCGTACCCACGTCTACCAGACCCGCCCTGGCCCATCTCACTTGGCGCCCAAACTTCAGTCAGTCAACAGGCCTAACTCGTCTCCCTCTCGCAAGGCATGGCCCTCCTGGGCCATGGCCACAGACACGCAGCCTGTTACCCGCACCTTTATTACAAATAAAGTAAGAAGCCTCCGAAGCCTTATCATTTCAACCACGCCTCCAAGAAAACGCCAAATAACACATCGTTATATGTGTGTTTGTGTTAGTGTGTTGTTTGTGTTAGTGTGTGTGTGTTTTGTTTTTTTGTGTGTGTGTGTTTGTGTGTTTTTGTGTTTGTGTGTGTGTGTGTGTGTGTTTGTGTGTGTGTGTGTTTGTGTGTGTGTGTGTGTTGTGTTTGTGTGTGTGTTTGTGTGTGTGTTGTGTGTGTGTGTGTGTGTTGTGTGTGTGTGTGTGTGTGTTTGTGTGTGTGTGTTTGGTGTTTGTGTGTGTGTGTGTTTTGTTGTGTATGTGTGTGTTTGTGTGTGTGTGTGTGTGTGTTTGTGTGTGTGTGTGTGTGTGTGTGTGTGTTTGTGTGTGTGTGTGTTTGTGTGTGTGTTTGTGTGTGTGTGTGTGTGTGTTTGTGTGTGTGTGTGTGTGTGTGTTTGTGTGTGTGTGTGTGTGTGTTTGTGTGTGTTACCATTTTGTCCTAGGCACATGTCAATTAGACACTAGGCCTGTTGTATATATATGTGTGTGTGTGTATGTGTATGTAAGGAAACACTTCGAAATGTTTCTGCCCCACCGGGAATTGAACCCGGCCCCTCCGTGCGTGAAGCAAGAGCTTTACCCACTAGGCAACCGGGGGCAGGTGTGTGTGTGTGTTTGTGTGTGTGTGTGTGTGTGTGTGTACTCACCTAATTGTGGTTGCAGGGGTCGAGACTCAGCTCCTGGCCCCGCCTCTTCGCTGTCCGCTACTGGGTCTCTGCTCTCCCTGCTCCATGAGCTTTATCATACCTCGTCTTAAAACTATGTATGATTCCTGCCTTCACTATATCTTTCTCTAGACTATTCCACTTCCTGACTACTCTGTGGCTGAAGAAATGCTTTCTAACATCCCTTTGACTCATCTGAGTCTTCAGCTTCCAGTTGTGTCCCCTTGTTTCTGTGTTCCCTCTCTGGAACATCCTGTCCCTGTCTATCTTGTCGATTCCCCGCAGTATTTTGTATGTCGTTATCATGTCTCCTCTGACCCTTCTTTCCTCCAGTGTGTGTGTGTGTGTGTGTGTGTGTGTGTGTGTGTGTGTGTGTGTGTGTGTGTGTGTTTGTGTGTGTGTGTGTGTGTTTGTGTGTGTGTGTGTTTGTGTGTGTGTGTGTGTGTGTGTTTGTGTGTGTGTGTGTGTGTGTGTGTGTGTGTGTGTGTGTGTGTGTACTCACCTATTTGTGGTTGCAGGGGTCGATTCATAGCTCCTGGCCCAGCCTCTTCACTGATTGCTACTAGGTCATCTCTCTCCCTGCTCCATGAGCTTTATCAAACCTCGTCTTAAAACTATGTATGGTTCCTGCCTCCACTATGTCACTTTCTAGGCTATTCCACTTCCTGACAACTCTATGACTGAAGAAATACTTCCTAACATCCCTTTGACTCATAGGAGTCTTCACCTTCCAACTGTGACCCCTTGTTTCTGTGTCCCCTCTCTGGAACATCTTGTCTCTGGCCACCTTATCTATTCCTCGCAGTATTTTATATGTCGTTATCATGTCTCCCATAACCCTCCTGTCCTCTAGTGTCGTCAGGCCGATTTCCCTTAACCTTTCTTCGTAGGACAATTCCCTTAGCTCTGGGACTAGTCTTGTTGTAAACCTAATTTCCCGACGTGCTTGACCAGGTGTGGGTTCCAAACTGATTCTGCATACTCAAGTATGGGCCTGACGTATATGGTGTACAGAGTCTTGAATGATTCCTTAGTGAGGTATTGGAACGCTATTCTTAGGTTTGCCAGCCGCCCGTATGCTGCAGCAGTTATCTGATTGATGTGCGCCTCAGGAGATGTGCTCGGTATTATACTCACCCCAAGATCTTTTTCCTTGAGTGAGGTTTGCAGTCTTTGGCCACCTAGATATTACTCTGTCTGCGGTCTTCTTTGCCCTTCCCCGATCTTCATTACTTTACATTTGGCAGGGTTAAATTCAAGGAGCCAGTTACTGGACCAGGCTTGTAGCCTGTCCAGGTCTCTTTGTAGTCCTGACTGATCCTCAACTGATTTAATTCTTCTCATTAACTTCACATCATCTGCAAACAGGGACACTTCTGAGTCTATCCCTTCCGTTATGTCATTCACATATACCAAAAACAGTACAGGTCCTAGGACTGACCCTTTTGGAACCCCACTCGTCACAGGTGCCCACTCTGACACCTCGTCATGTACCATGACTCGTTGTTGCCTCCCTGTCAGATATTCTCTGATCGATTTCAATGCCTTTCTTGTTACGTGTTCCTGATCCTTTAGCTTTTGCATTAACCTCTTGTAAGGAACTGTGTCGAACGCCTTCTTGCAGTCCAAGAAAATGCAGTCTATCCACCCCTCTCTCTCGTGTCTTACTTCTGTTACCTTGTCATAAAACTCCAGTAGGTTTGTGACACAGGATTTTCCTTCCCTGAAACCGTGCTTTTTGTCGTTTATAAGGTTGTGATTTTCTAGGTGCTCCATCACTCTCCTTCTGATGATCTGTGTGTGTGTGTGTGTGTGTGTGTGTGTGTGTGTGTGTGTGTGTGTGTGTGTGTGTGTGTGTGTGTGTGATTGTGTATGTGAGTGTGAGAAAAGTTGTTCTATACATATGTGACATTCTCCAATCTCATTTTTTTGTTAGTTTTCTCTTGAAATTCTTAATGGAAGAGGGTGAAGTGTTGTTGAACCAGCAGTGATAATTGTAACCTGGAACACCTTGGATAGAGCACAACGCCTTTTTATCCTAGAGGGATTAGTACCAAACCTGTACACGAAAATCATTCCCTTTGAGAGCAAAAGACTCGGCAGGAGATGCAACATTTCTCCAATGAAAAGCAGGGGCGCCACGAGTACACTGAGAAACTAGACAATAAGTGTCAGGGGCCCAAGACTGTTCAACTGCCTCCCAGCATACATAAGGGGGATTAGCAATAGATCCCTGGCTGTCTTCAAAAAGGCACTGGACAGGCACCTAAAGTCAGTACCTGACCAACCGGGCTGTGGTTCGTTACTTTGGTTTACGTGCGGCCAGCAGTAACAGCCTGGTTGATCTGAACCTGATCCACCACGAGGCCTGGTCTCAGACCGGGCCGCGGGGGCGTTGATCCCCGAACCCCTCTCCAGGTATACTCCAGGTATTGTCAAGCTTTAATGAAGAGTGAGGTCGTAGTGTGTGTTCTATGAAGGTGTTATTTTTATCTCATCCAGAATTGCAATAGATGTTGTTGTAATTATACAGTGGTAATCTTAAGATGGTAAAGTTGTTGTTTCTTTCATTAATAATGAGTATAGTTAGTAGTTAGAGGGTTTATTGTGAATATAGTAATATTGTTTAAAGTTTATGAAGCGGTTTTGTATCCTACATATGTTTAATTAAGAGACGTAGTTTAAAGATCATAATTTATCAGTTTTGTGGGAAACAGGAAAATGGAGCAGTGTTGGTATAATTAATAGGTTGTAGGTTGATGCTGTAGGAACAGCAGCAGCAATATGAGTAAGGAAAACATTAATTTTGAGATTAATTAGATAATTCAGCAAGTGATGCAGTGACTTACAAGACTCCAGACCGTCTTTGGAAACTAGTATAGAGAGGGTATTATGCGGGTCACTGCATTGTTGAAAACGTATGTGTATTTTAACGCTCCATTAAAATAGTGTCAGTAAACGTAGACTGAATATAAAACGGACGTTTACTCGACAGGTGACTGGAATGAGAGAGCTATGTGGCGTAGCCTCATTAGAGTCAGTGTAGTGGACTCGTGGTAGCAGTTCTGGCAGCGTGATGGACTTAGGCTGCTTAGTAATAATATTAATATTATCTTGATTTACTACAAGTACATGTAGAAGGTATACAGTCCTAGCTGACATCAATGACATACTACTATATAGAAAGCCCTTGTTATGCTGAGTATTTCGGGCTAATTAGGTCAGTTTTGTCCCAGGATGCGACTCACACCAGTCGACTAACTCCCAGTTTAAGGAAACACGTCCGATGTTTCGACTCATTCGCCGGGAATCGAACCCGGACCCTCACCGTGTGAAGCGAGATCTTTTGCCACCAGGCCATGGTGTTTTGGGTAAGGTTCAGACCATAATTTATGTTTGGGTTTGTTTTATGCTCAACTGGGCCCAGGGAAGTGTTTTCTTATGTGTGTGCGCCTGTGTGATTAGTGTAAAGTGCAGAAGAGGTTACATCCAAGTCGCATCCTGGGACAAAACTGACCTAATTTGCCCGAAATTCTCTAGATTGATGTCATTGATGTAAGCTAGGACTGTATACCTAGTACATGTACTTGTAGTAAATAAAGATAATATAATTATTATTATTATTATTATTATTATTATTATTATTATTATTATTATTATTTTTACCGGCCCCTGGAGTCCTGGAAGCCCCCTGGAGTCCTGGAAGCCCCCTGGAGTCCTGGAAGCCCCCTGGAGTCCTGGAAGCCGGCAAGGAATGGCGATCAACAGGAGCCATTAATATTTTATTCTTCTGTGGCCTATGAGTATGAGTACCTGGTGCAGGTATATTGGCATGTTTTAGGCAATATGTAGAGGGTAGGTTGTGTGTTGAATAATTAAGGTCATTAATAATATATATTTTTATATATAGTTTATGCGCCCTTCCTGATAATCAACCTAAGGTGTAGTAAGGTTATTTACCACCTGTTTATTATAAGCTTTCAAATTCAAATTCAAATTTTATTTCTTGCAAGTTTACATTGAGATTATATAATTACAATAAGGAGTTGCAGTGCAAAGAGAGCCACTATCATGCCATGGCATTATGGGCAGTTTAATTTAATGACTTACAGACTACTTATTAATACTAGAGAAATTTATTATAGTTTGTTTGATTTTTACATCTGTTTTTAATTATAGCAGAAAAGTTTACTCAAATTAACAATCTGGAGACATAACACTGGGACAAGTTGAAAGTATTTTGCAGGTTGTTTATATCAATAGTAAATAATTTAATTATATTATATTTGGTAAAGTTAAGTATTGAGTATGTGGTTTTTGAGAAGAGTCTTAAATTGATGTTCAGTCCGGGTTACCTTAGTATTTACTGGTAATGTATTCCAAATTTTGGGGCCCTGTATGTGCATAGAGTTTTTGCACAGTGTGATATGGATATGGGGTACATCAAACAGTGATCTGTGTCTTGTGTTATGGTCGTGGGTCCTGTTAAGGTTTGAGGAGAAGTTTGAGTGGAGGGTTTATGTTTGAGTGTAGTGTTCTATAAATGTAGTAGGCACAATAATAGTATGAATGTTCGTGACAGTGAGTAGTTTTTAGACTTTTGAATATTGGCGGAGTATGTTGTCTGGAGTGCAATTTGTTATCATTCTGACTGTAGTTTGAATCTAGTTTGGAGTAATTTAATATTTTAAATGGCCATAGAAAGAATTTCACCCCCAGGCGCAACCATATATTTACGTAACACAAAAAAATGCGTTACAGAGGGTTGGAAGGGAAGAATTAAAGACGACACAGGTTACAAGTGTGACACAGGTTACAAGTGTGACACAAGTTACAAGTGTGACACAAGTTGTGTGACACGGTTTACAAAAGTGTGACACAAGTTACAAGTGTGAGACAGGTTACAAGTGTGACACAAGTTACAAGTGTGACACTTGTAACTTGTGTCACACTTGTAACACCAGCATTGTGTTGATACTTTCTTTTGTATGATAATTACACAGTGGAACAAAAGCTGTTCTAACAAAGTGTTGAAATCTGTCAGCCTGAACCTGAAGAGTTCATAGGACAAGGGAGAAGACAAAATTGAGGAAGGGAGGGAAGGAGGGAGATCGAAGAATGGGTGGTGGGAGGGAGGTGGATGGGAAGGATTTCGGAATAGAGGGAGGGAAGGAGTAAAGTGCAGAGGCAGACAGCCAAGCGGCTACAATTTTTAAATTTTCTGCTCCCTGAGAGCCGCACCCGGTGTTGTTGTTGATGGTACTGGTGTTATTGCTGTTGTTGATGATATATATATATATATATATATATATATATATATATATATATATATATATATATATATATTAGTTTCAGAGGTCTTTGTGAGCCTAATAATATTTGATGTGTAAGAGTACAGTTGGTAAGAGAGCTAGAGAAGTAGATTAAAGATTTGTAGGTTGGAATACTTCAGGCGGGCCGAGGGAAGACGCTGACTTAGAAAACTTTGAAGACTTTAAATACACCATTACCTCTAGTTAACCAAGACTGGAGGGAAGGAAAGAGGGGAGAGATCCATTGGTAATGAGATGTATGTGTGTGTGTGTGTGTGTGTGTGTGTGTGTGTGTGTGTGTGTGTGTGTGTGTGTGTGTGTGGATGTTCTATCGAGCTGTGGTTCTCTCCTATCGTATTTTTGAGTTTCTTTACTCTCATAAATCTTAAGGGAAGAGAATAAAGGGTTGTGAAAACACAGGTGGTAACTGTGAATGGAACTCCTTGAAGAACCCATAAGACCTTGTAACGCATTCTTGATGAGATAGGTAGATGTTTGTGCTTTATTAAGGTGTTCCCTTACCTTATCTCCTTCTTTATCCTTCTTTCCTCTCAAATTTTAAAGAAAATGAGAAAAGATTTATGGAACACATGGGATAATGAAGAGTTTGAACACATTGGAGACTCCGCAGCACTAACAAACATTCCTGAAGGGGTGGATCAGGAGGTTGTCTATCTGCATTAGAGAGTGTTGCATGTTTTGAAAGTCGTTCTCTTACCCCTTCACTTTCTTAGTCGCTGCTCCTTCTCAAATGTTAGGTGAAGATTGACAAGGTCTGTGGAAACACATGTAACAATATTGATTCAGATCAATTTCAAAACTTTTCGAAACCGTAGCAAAATTTTCTGGAGACGAAGTTAGTATTATCTTCTATAACGGAATTGCTCTTACGTCTTTCATTTATTATTTCCATTTCCTTCTCAAAAATTTTATGAAAGTAGGAAGGGGTTGCAAGGTAAGAAAGTTTCGAGGCTGACAACTTGAAAGACTTTTAGAAAAAAAACTCTCGACAATGTCATGTTTCAAAAGTTTTGACAAAAAATTGACATTATCAACATAGTTTTGTTCATAATTTCCTCACTGTCCGCTGTCTAAATTTGATAAAATTAAGTCAAGGTTAGAAGAGGGACTACACCAGTATGAAGCAATTCCTAAATGAGGTGCAGTGGGTAAACAAGCTAGAGTGATAGACACTCAACGAAATGATCAACACGTGACCACAAAGTGCAGGGAGTCAGTGGAGAAATTCGTACCTAAGGACCACATGGTTTACGAAGAGGTATGCAGAGGCCAAAGCCAAGTGAGCATGAGAATGGAAAAAGTATAGAAGACAAAGGATACAGGAAAACAGGGAGTTTAGTGGAAGAGTCAATACGAGAATGACATAGCATCTAAAGCCAAATCTGACCCAAAGATGTTACACAGCCACATTAGGAGGAAAACAACAGTCAAAGATCAGGTAATCAGGTTGAGGAAGGAAGGAGGGGAGCTCACGGGGAACGACCAGGAAGTATGTGAAGAGCTCAGCTCAAGATTCAGGGAGGTATTCACAGTGAAGACAGAGAGGCTTCCAGCAAACCGAGGTGATAGGGTGCACCATCAAGTGCTGAACACACTGCACACAACCGAGGATGAGGTGAATAAACTGCTATGGGACCTAGATACCTCGAAGGCGGTGGGCCCAGAAAATATCTCTCCTTGGGTCCTGAGAGAGGGAGCAGATGCACTGTGTGTGCCACTAACAACAATCTTCAATAAATCTATCGAAACAGGGCAACTGCCCGAAGTGTGGAAGACAGCAAATGTAGTCCATATTTTTTAAAAAGGAGACAGATCAGTGTTGCTGACATGTATTGTATGTAGAGTTATTGATAAGATTATCAGGAAAAGAGTGGAGGAGCACCTAGAACCGAATGGATTAATAAATGACAACCAGCACGGCTTCAAGGAAGGAAAATCCTGCATAACGAATCTATTAGAATTCTGTGAAAAGGTAACAGAAGTAAGACAGGAGAGAGAGAGTGATGGCAGACTGAATCTTCTTGGACTGTAAGAAGGCTTTCGACACAGTACTACACAAGAGACTGGTTGAAAAAAGTAGAGGATCAAGAAGGAATAAGAGTGGAAAGTACTGCAATGTATCAGGAAATACCGACACACGTTTCCTTCCTGACAGGAAGCAAACGTGTGTCGGTAAGAGACGAGGTGTCAGAGTGGGCGCATGTATTGAGAGGGGGTTCCAAAAGGGTCATTCCTAGGTCCGGTGCTCTTTCTTGTATACGTGAATGACATGACAGAAGGAATAGAGTCAGAGATGTGCCTGTTTGCATACGATTTGAAAGTAATGAGGAGAATACATGTGGACGAGGATAAGGTAAGCCAGATCTGGACAGGCTGCAAGCCTGGTCCGACAAATGGCTCATGGAGTTTAACCAAAGCAAGTGAAAAGGTATGATGTTTAGGGAAGGACAAAGGAGGCTGCAGACGGAGTACAGAATAAGAGGTCAAAGGCTACAAAACTCACTCAAGGAAAAGGATCTTGGGGTGAACATCATAACAAGCATATCTCCTGAGGCGCATATCAATTAAATAACTGCATACGGGAGCCAGGCATTCCTGAGAATAGCTTTTCGACATCTAAGTAAGGAGTCATCCACGACACTGTACAACGTGTACGTAAGGCCCATATTGGAGATATGCAGCACCAGTATGGAACCCACACCTGGTCAAACACGTCAAGAAATTAGAGAAAGTGCAAAGGTTTGCAAGAAGATTAGTCCTGGAGGTGAGGGTTTTGTCCTACGAGGAGAGGTTAAGGGAGACTTGATAACAACATATAAAATGCTGAGAGGAATTGACAGGGTGGAGAGGGACAGGATGTTTCAGAGATGGAACACAGGAACAAGGGGTCACAACTGGAAATTGAAAACTCAGATGAGTCAAAGGGATATAAAGAAGTATTTCTTCAGTTACAGAGTTGTCAGGACATGGCACAATCTGGAGAGTGATGCAGTGGAGGCAGGATCCATACATAGCTTTAACAAGAGGTATAATAAAACTCTTGGATCAAGGAGAGAGTGGACCAAGTAACGACCAGTGAAGAGGCAGAGCCAGGAACTATGAATCGACCCCTACAACCTCAATTAGGTGAGTACAACTAGATGAATACACACTCCCCAACACACACCCCTACACACACTCCCCACAAACACTCCTCCACACACTACCCTATACACACTATCCCAAACACTCACTATCCCACACACACACACTTGCCTCACACACTCCCCCACAAACACTACCCCACACTCACTACCCCACACACTCCTCTCATATTCTCCCTTACACACTACCCCACACACACACTACCCCACACTCACTACCCCAAACTCACTACCCCACACTCACTACCCCACACTCCCACACTCCCTAACACACTCCCTTACACCCCCACACTACCCCACACCACTGCCCCACAAACACTACCCCACATATACTCCACGCACACTCCCTACAAGCACTACTCACACACACACACTACCCCACACACACTGCCCCACAAACACTACCCCACATATACTCCCCACGCACACTCCCCTACAAGCACTACACCCACACACACACACACTACCCCACACACACTCCCCTACAAGCACTACACCTACACACACACACTACCCCACACACACTATTCCACACACATTACCCCACACACACTACCCCACAAATACTCCCCACACACTACCCCACAAACACTACCCCACAAATACTCCCCACACCACTCCCCTACAAGCACTACACCTACACACACACACACTACCCCACACACATCCCCTACAAGCACTACACCTACACACACACTACCCCACACACACTATTCCACACACACTACCCCACACACACTATTCCACACACACTACCCCACACACTACCCACAAATACTCCCCCACACACTACCCCACAAACACTACCCCACAAATACTCCCCACACTCATTCCCCTACAAGCACTACACCTACACACACACACACTACCCCACCCACACTCCCCCACAAGCACTACACCTACACACACACACTACCCCACACACATTGACATCTGGTCTAGCAACTGGCTTCTCGAATTTAATCCCACCAAATGCAAAGTCATGAAGATCGGATAAGGGCAAAGAAGACCTCTGACAGAGTACAGGCTAGGTGGACAAAGGCTACAAACCTCGTCAAAGAAGAAAGACCTTGGGGTGAGTATAACGCCAAGCACGTCTCCGGAAACACACATCAACCAGATAACTGCGGCAGCATATGGACGACTGGCAAACCTAAGATTAGCGTTCCGTTACCTTAACAAGGAATCGTTCAAGACACTGTACACCGTGTACGTCAGGCTCATACTAGAGTATGCAGCACCAGTCTGGAACCCACACCTTGTCAAGCACGTCAAGAAATTAGAG
Source organism: Cherax destructor (assembly GCA_009830355.1). Lineage (NCBI taxonomy): Eukaryota > Metazoa > Arthropoda > Malacostraca > Decapoda > Parastacidae > Cherax > Cherax destructor. The sequence goes on along the minus strand of WNWK01015469.1, from coordinate 34,068 downwards.
AAAGTGCAAAGGTTTGCGACAAGGCTAGTTCCACAGCTCAGGGGACTGCCCTATGCAGAAAGGTTGAGGGAAATAGGACTAACAACACTGGAGGACAGAAGGGTTAGAGAAGACATGATAACGACATACAAAATACTGCGGGGAATCGATAAGGTAGATAGTGACAGGATGTTCCAGAGAGGGAACACAGAAACAAGGGGCACAACTGGAAGCTGAAGACTCAGATGAGTCAAAGGGATGTTAGGAAGCATTTCTTCAGCCATAGAGTAGTTAGTAAGTGGAATATTCTAGTGAACGATATAGTGGAGGCGGGAACAATACATAGTTTTAAGACAAGGTATGATAAAACTCATGGAGCAGGGAGAGCAGAAACCCAGTAGCGGACAGCGAAGAGGCGGGGCCAGGAGCTGAGTCTCGACCCCTGCAACCACAATTAGGTGAGTACTATTAGGTGAGTACATTATTCCACACACACTACCCCACACACTACCGCACACACACACTACCCCACACACTACCCCAAACACTACCCCACACACACTACCCCACACACACTACCCCACACACACTTCCCCCACACAGTACCCCATACACACTCCCCCACACACACTATCCCACACGGTTGAGTCATCAAGTCAAAGTCAGGCCAGTGAACCACATGAACACGCGGACCATGCAAACATTCTGAGCGCCAATACGCACTCAAAACGCACACACATGCACTCAATCCCAAAACTAAGGCTCACAAGCACACACGTACACACTCATACATATACGCTCACAGGCCTATTGATACCTCATTGTGAGTTGATAGTACTCTACCCATTACCTTCCGTACGCCTCTCTCTTTCTTTCCTCTCCTTTTCTCTTCCTCTCTCTCCCTTTCCCCCTCTCTCTCTTTTCCTTCCTTTCTCCCTCCTTCCCATTCCTCCTTTCAGCCCCCTTCCCACACTTTTTCCCCACCTCCAAATCACTCTCCATGTCCCCCTCCCTCCCTTTCCCCATCTCTCCTTCTTACAACTACCTACCCCCACCTTCTTTATCTCTCTATCTCTCTTTCTCTCCACCATTCTCTCTCTTCCTATACCCCTCTTCCTCTCCCTCTCTTTCTCTCCACCTCTTCCTACCTTTCTCTCTCTCTCTCTCCACCTCTCTCTCTACCACTCTCTTCCTAACTGTCTCGGCACACACACACACACACACACACACACACACACACACACACACACACACACACACTCACACACATTCACACACACACCACACATATACACCACAGGGTCAGTCCTAGGACCGGTGCTGTTTCTGGTATTTATGAACGACATGACGGAAGGAGTAGCCTCCGAAGTGTCCCTGTTTGCAGATGATGTGAAGTTGATGAGAAGAATTCAATCGGACGAGGACCAGGCAGAACTACAAAGGGATCTGGACAGGCTGCAAGCCTGGTCCAGCAATTGGCTCCTGGAGTTCAACCCCACCAAGTGCAAAGTCATGAAGATTGGGGAAGGGCAAAGAAGACCGCAGATGGAGTACAGTCTAGGGGGCCAGAGACTATAAAGCTCACTCAAGGAAAAAGATCTTGGGGTGAGTGTAACACCAGGCACATCTCCTTGAAGCGCACATCAACCAAATAACTGCTGCAGCATACTGGCGCCTAGCAAACCTAAGAACAGCATTCCGACATCTTAATAAGGAATCGTTCAGGACCCTGTACACTGTGTACGATAGCCCCATATTGGAGTATGCAGCACCAGTTTGGAACCCACACCTAGCCAAGCACATAAAGAAACTAGAGAAAGTGCAAAGATTTACAACAAGACTAGTTCCGGAGCTAAGGGGTAGGTCCTACGAGGAAAGGTTAAGGGAAATCGACCTGATGACACTGGGGGACAGGAGAGATAGGGAAGACATGATAACGACATTTAAAATACTGAGAAGAATTGACAAGGTTAACAGAGACAGAATGTTCCAGGGATGACAGGGGTCACAGTTGGAAGTTGAAGACTCAGATGAATCACAGGGATGTTAGGAAGTATTTCTTCAGTCAAAGTAGTCAGGAAGTGGAATAGTTGGAGAAGCGATGTAGTGGAGGCAGGATCCATTCATATCTTTAAGAAGAGGTATGATAAAGCTCATGGAGCGGGAAGAGTGACCCAGTAGTATCCAGTAAAGAGGCGGGCCAGGAGCTATGACTTTACCCCTGCAACCACAACTAGGTGAGTACACACACACACACACACACACACACACACACACACTCACACATACACACACACACACACACACACACACACACACACACACATACACACACACACACATTACGAAAACCTAATCCATTAAAAAAAAGAGGGCTCAGAGGGAAAGTCGAAGACTCAGGGGATCAGAGGAAGATGGTCCTGATAAGGAAAAATGGATGGAAGAGCAATGTAAAAGGATGGAACAAGAGTGAGAGAGCAAACTAGGTGAGTTTACTGCAAAAAATGGAGAAGAGGATGGAGGCAGAGAAGAAATGGGAGTCATAAGCTGAAGTGCAGAAGCCAGACTACAGGCCCTAGAATATGAGGTAAATATGCTTAAGCGAGTTACAGGGCTATTGTCCAGAAGAGATATGGCATCTGAAGCAGGTACACCTCTATTAAACGAGGAGCCCAATGGTTGAGGAATGTAGGGGAAGAGCTGTCAGAAGCAGGGTTAGCAGTGAGTGGGGAGAAGGTAGAGAAGATGACAGGTCATATGCAGAGGCACAACCATGCCACCAAGAGTTACAGGAAAAAATAAAGGAGACAATGGCTTTGTACAAATGGAATGAGGAGAGGAAGAAGTCAGTGTTTATTCATGGGCTTCAGGTGAGCAAAGGGAGGACACATAATGAAAAATTACAGAGATTGAAAACATCATCAAAGAAATAGGCGAAGAGGATATGGCTGAGATAGTAAATTTTCAGAAAATAGGAGGGTACTTGAAGGGGAGAAATTGGCTGGTCAAACTGATTTTCAAGACAGAAATGGTGTGGAACAGGATCTTGCAAGAGAAACCACTGCTGAAGAAATCATCAACATACAAAAGGGTGTTCCTAGACCACGACAGAACAAGAACAGAACGACAGCAGCTGAGGGAGAAGACACATACAAGAAAGGAGCTAGGAAGAGAGACAAGGACAGCGTCAGCAGAGGATATCCAGAGCCGGGCAGAGCAACAAGCGCAACACACACAGAACCACCATCAGAACCCCACAGCCAAACACACTATCCCAACACAAACCACAATCCACACTTACAGCCCCTATCCCACATTATGCTGTAGAATCCCACAGCACACTACCAAGTCCCCACCCCTACAGACCCCCTAGAAGACGGTGTTGGAGAGGAAACTGAAGGTATGGTACACCAACGCTGATGGAATAACGAATAAGTGGGAATAGTGGCACGAATAATCAAAGAGGCATCACCGGACATCATAGCTCTCACGGAAACCAAGCTCATAGAAATAATAACAGATGCCATCATTCCAACAGGATATCAGATCCTGATGAAAGACAGAGGGAACAGAGAGGGGTGGAGGAGTGGCACTGCTCATCAAAAACCAATGATATTTTTTATGAGCTGGAGAGAGGGGCAGAGGAGAAGCAATAGAGTGAAGTAGTGAAGATCATCTCAGTATACTCACTCATAAGTTGCTCTAACTTAACCTTACTGTCCAGTTATTTGAATTTTAAAGGCAGGGCCCAAGAGCTATAACTACATATTTACAGACAGAATTTGGTGAATACGCTGTACTGTACGTAGGGACAGAGAGACAATATGCTGTATGCTAGAAGACGGATAAAAAAATATTTGAGATATTAAAGAAAATAAACACAGACAGGCATCAAGACAGACACAGAGAGAAACTCACAGAGACACACAGAGAGACTCACAGAGACGCACAGAGAGACTCACAGAGACACACAGAGACATTCACAGAGACACTCACAGAGACACTCACAGAGACACAGAGACACTCACAGAGACACACAGAGACACTCACAGAGACACACAGAGACACTCACAGAGACACACAGAGACACTCACAGAGACACTCACAGAGACACTCACAGAGACACACAGAGACACACAGCAGACACTAGGGACAGAGAGACAATACATGAGACATCACAGAGAGACTCACAGAGAAACTCACAGAGACACTCACGAGGGCACACAGAGAACTCACAGAGACATCACAGAGACACTCACAGAGACACACAGAGACATTCACAGAGACACTCACAGAGACACTCACAGAGACACACAGAGACACTCACAGAGACACTACAGAGACACTCACAGAGACACAAGAGACACAGGACATCACAGAGACACACAGAGACACTCACAGAGACACACAGAGACACTCACAGAGACACACAGAGACACACAGAGACACTCACAGAGACACTCACAGAGACACACAGAGACACACAGAGACACTCACAGAGACACACAGAGACACTCACAGAGACACACAGAGACTCACAGAGACACTCACAGAGACACTCACAGAGACACACAGAGACACTCACAGAGACACACAGAGACACTCACAGAGACACAGAGACACTCACAGAGACACACAGAGACACTCACAGAGACACACAGAGACACTCACAGAGACACTCACAGAGACACACAGAGACACTAGAACACACAGAGACACTCACAGAGACACACTGAAACACATAGACACACAGAGACACTCACAGAGACACACAGAGACACTCACAGAGACACTCACAGAGACACACAGAGACACTCACAGAGACACACAGAGACACTCACAGAGACACTCACAGAGACACACAGAGACACTCACAGAGACACTCACAGAGACACTCACAGAGACACACAGAGACACTCACAGAGACACTCACAGAGACACTCACAGAGACACTCACAGAGACACACAGAGACACTCACAGAGACACACAGAGACACTCACAGAGACACACAGAGACACTCACAGAGACACACAGAGACACTCCAGGACACACAGAGACACAGACACACGAGAGACACTCAGAGACACAGAGACACACAGAGACGAGCATCCACACAGACACTCACAGAGACACACAGACACTCACAGGCACTCCAGGACACACAGAGACACTCACAGGACACAGACACTACAGAACACACAGACACTCACAGAGACACACGACATCAGAGACACACAGAGACACTCAGAGACACACAGACATCAAGACACTCACAGAACACAGACACTCACAGAGACACACAGAGACACTCAGACACTCGAGACACACAGAGACACTCACAGAGATACACAGAGACACTCACAGAGACACGAAAAATAGACACACAGAGACATGAATACAGGACCTCCAGACACATCACAGAGACACTCACAAAGACACACAGAGACACTCACAGAGACACTCACAGAGACACACAGAGACAAACAGAGTATCACAGAGACACTCACAGAGACACACAGAGACACTCACAGAGACACACAGAGACACTCACAGAGACACACAGAGAAACTCACAGAGACACACAGAGACACTCACAGAGACACACAGAAACACTCACAGAGACACACAGAGACAGACACTGCACTGTACCTAGACAGGGACTGAGACAGCCCACCACCACATCTTATATGCACAACTGCGGTATGAAAAAATCTATTTCAAATGGGAAATTGCGTGCCCTGTCCCGCTCCACCAATTGTCTGATTCCACGACCACATTCATAATCTGCCCAAGATTTCTGACTCAATAATCAGCAGATAGAAAGACTCTTGGACGAACATTGCCACACCCTCTCTCTCCTCCCTCACTTTTTTTTCTCCCACTAATTCTCTTCCTCTTGCTTCTTCCCTTTCTTGTCCTCCTCCTTCCCCGTCCCTCTCCCTACTGTAATTGGCTTTCTTCCACCGTGACGTCAAGAATACATGATAGTTGTTCATGGTAGGTACATCACAATAAAGACCATTTTAAATTTATTGAATTATCGTGAGGTATTGTGTCTCGGAGGATGATAATTGGCCGCTCAGACACGCGAACTACATTGTAAATAGAATTGAATATCGCTTTGATTAGCTGGCTAGTAATATTAAGTGTAAGACAGCGATTGGTTCCGACGTTTAATGACGTCCCCAAACTAATTCTCATTGGCTGGCTGTCTGTGTGACGTGGAGGTCTATAATTAGTTCCCTTTTTTTTAATCAATGACAATTTTCATTCCCTCGGCCCAAAATGCCATGTAAGGTCAATTTATGGGCTGGTAATGTTAAGAGAATATGAGCGGAGTCCTTAGTTAGTACCAGACAGCACTGGTTCAGCTTTATGGTATCTATGATTTGAATGAAGGCAGCGTCCATGCACTTCTTCCTGGCTCACCCTTCCTGGTGTGACACCAGCTGGGCTTTATGTTAGGTAAAAGAACACAAATGCAACTAATGAGACATTTTATTGTGGCAACGTTTCGCTCTCCAGGAGCTGCACTTATGTTCTTTTAACTAACACATTGTCGGTAATTCTAGCAACATTATTACAGCTGGGCTTTGTCCCACGCCATAAGGTGGGAGTTGTTTCTTGTGTTCTACACATGTAATTCAGGATGACAGGTATTGTAGTAACAAGTATTTGTTTAATTCAGGATGACAGGTATTGTAGTAACAAGTATTTGTTTAATTCAGGATGACAGGTATTGCTGACACATATGGAAGTGTAGGATAACAGGTACTGATCACAGTAGCATGCATGGAAAATAGGTGACAGACATTTAGACATTATTCTGATAAATAGTTAAATCAGTGCTTAAAATAACAGCAAAGTGTGAATACAGAGTCACACACAAACAGACGTTCCTTCAGGGTGTCTACAATTTAATATTTCTATATATTATTGTGAATGTTATTACCGTACTTTTATATTTGTCTTATCTCCTACAAAGCATATTTACTTAATATCATATACACATATATTATTGTTATTCTGTGCAGGAATGATTGAGGTATTAGACTTGTGTGTATTAGAAACTGTGCAGTTGAATGAGGTGTGTACATGACAAATTGCCATCTTTGTTGATGGATCCCATCCAATAAGACATAACATGCTGTCCGAACTTTCCCATGCTCTTCCAGTTTGCTGGAGCCCAGGAGGGGTGAGGCTTTCTCACATGTCTCGTCTGTGTGCCATTACCAATTTAATAAAATGCTATCTACCTATATTTTTTGTATGTGTGTGAACGACGTTTTTGTTGTGTTTTAGCCACACATTCCAGCATTCTCAAAAGCTTTTAGAAGCTTAACTCGCCCCAGGCTTCTCTGCCTTGCTTGTGAATGAGTTAAACGTCGTCTATGACCTGCGTGGATGTGATGCTGTCATTACTGTCGTCTGCAAGCTGTTTTGTTCACCTCTGAGTGTTCTTTCTTGGTGTTGTATTCAATCTGGTGGTTAAACAGAGGGTACACAGGTGCTCCTCACACAGTCACGTCACACAAGTCAAGGCAGCTCACACAGTCACGTCACACAGGTCAAGGCACCTCACTTCAACAACTTAAGACCCGAGTAAACAACCTACCACCTCACCATACACACTAATACATGTAAGAATCGCGATCAAGAGATACAAGCTGCAAAGCAACTATGGAGGAGTTGAATAATAGCTCTAGGCCTTTCCTGCTGCAATTAACACATCATCATCTCATTTCTGTAATTTTGCAAACTCCTGATGTGTTGATTGCAACACGATAGGCCTGGCACTATTATTACACTCCCACTGTGGTTGTTTTGCATACACACTAATATTAACTTCATCCACAAACAAGTGAGTGGTTTAACAACATATAACTGTTAGTAAACTCATGATAAGACGAACTGAACTTGTGTCAGTAAACAAACAGTTTTACCCTGGTGACTAAATTACTTCAATATTTTGTTGCTCCTTTTTCTACTTCTATGATTCGTCTTTCTTCTCTCTTTACTCCTCCTTTTATACCCTCTTTTTTCTCATCTTCCTTTCTCTTTTTCTTCATCTTTCCTCTTTCTCCTTCTCCAACTCCTGCTCTTTCTGTTCCTTCTCCTCTTCGTCCTCCACTTCCACTTCCTATCTCCCTTTTCCTCATATCCTTCTTCCCCTCCGCCTCTCTTTCCCCCTCTCCCTCACGTATAATAAGTTACATACTTCCCCTCACTCCTCCCCTCACTCCCTCAGATATTGTGTCATTCCCCTTACCTCCTCCCATGTAGTTATTAATTGTTATATTGTAAATATAGATGTAAATCAATTACTCTCCCCCGTAGTAATTTGGCGCTTCACCCCTCCAGATGAACCTCTAAATAAGGGCTGATGGTGTTTACATCCCAGGGTAACATTGTTTATGTCTTGAAACGTCATGTCGATGCATATTTTTTTCCCTTCTACCAGTGCAGACATGTACTGTGTAGTCAGATTCTTTCTTACGTTTCTGTGTCCTCTGGTTACCATTCCTCTCATTTCAAATAATTATTACCACTAGTGGCTCACGGTGGAGGGAGTGTGTCCCACAAGGGATAGAGTCTGTGAGGGAGTGTCCCACAGGGAAGGGAGTCTGTGAGGGAGTGTCCCATGGTGGAGAGAGCTTTGGCTCTCACACATGCCAAGCCACAATGTCTCCCTCAATATTTCACTTTGATCAGCACCCTGCCTGGGGGGTCCTCCTGTAATTGACGATAGACAAGACACCTCTGTCTCATTCTTAAAGCTCGGAGGATCGAGCCTCCACCACTCATAACACTTATTGAGCCACAAGGGTTTAATGTCTCACGTGAATATAATGATAAATAGTACTTTGGTCACTGTGCAGTCAGAGAAAGGTATCCCAGAATTACATATCCCCCAGTCCCCTGTACGCAAATGCGTACCAAAGGAACATGCAGAGTGCGCAATGAGTTATTAGCGTTCATAAGTTATTAAATGAACATTAATATCCCGGTTTCTTTAAATGAGGTGGAAAATTAGGACAAACACAGCCAATAACGAATTCAAACATTCCACTAAGAAGCAAAAAGTTTGAAGCCTGGCTAAAGATGCATATTCTTGCTATGTCAGAAAGAACAATATCCTTAAATACACCTGCAGTGTACCATTCTTGAGTTCTAGAATGGTACACTGCAGGTCCTTTAAGTCACACTATGTTTTTAACTATCACACTACTTTTAAGACTCACATGCAGCTTTCTCCACCTGACCCAGCATTCTCCACCTGACTGTACCCTATATATATCTCCATGTTGCTCATTTTCCAGGTAGATCTGTCTGTGACTCGATAAAGCCCACTGCGTGGGCGAAACGTTGTCAATAAAGGATCACATTATACTGCTTATGTGTTTATTTTTCCATGTCTTAACTAACAACCTCCAAAAAATGTCTAACACAATCATCTGCACAAAGTTGTTTTGTACCACTGTGTGAATAGTTAGACTGTGCAGTATCAAGTTTAGTACCTGTTTAGTTTGAAGTATATTCTTGTGCCTTCCCATATAATGGTGTGGGAACCAGTACACCCAGTGCTCAATCAGCCATTGTTAAGTCCGGGTCTGATTCTCGAACGAGTTGAAGAATAACACAGACTCAACTTCAGAAAAACTTTATACTGACAACAGAGATTTTGCACATTGAAACGCTCATCACATGTATGACGATACTGCATAGTTTCCTCTCTTATCATATTCCTTGACGAAAGCTCACTGTCCTCTAGTCTGTTTGAGAATAAGTTTAGCCAAATCAGGTGCCATTGAAGCAGATGGGTTCTGAGCCCAACCTGGTCTACCATTTTCTTCACGAATGGCGGATTATCAGGAAAACATTTAGAAAAAATTATCGTTATTATTACGAGTAAGGAAGCGGAGAGGGAAGTGAAAACAAACCAGATGGAAAAGCTATTATTGATGGATCAGATCTTAGCTTGTTGTGAATTGATTAACGACGGTTCACTGCAGTTATATGCCAACTGAATGAGTATTCCGCCAGCAGTGATACTAATTAGTCTGGGTAAAGTATACAAGGTATGTGTCGTCATAAAACCTCCGATGTTCGCTGGTGGCATTACAAAACTAGCTAATAATAAAACAACATAACCAATAATAATTCAATGCACTCATAATGGAAGGCAGCGTAAGATAACAACATAAGGCAGCAAAGGCAAGAAAACAAGACAAGGAAATCATCACTGAACAGGCCTCCATATTATAAATACAAGCACTTATACATAGTGTGTTGTACCTAGTCGTAAAGTTAGAATGCTAGCTTGTGAGTAATTAATAAAGCAATCTAAGAATATTAAGGACCAAGCCTTACAATAATACAATATATGCATGAAATTTTGGCAGATGCTGTATTATTTATTTGACAGGTTAGCAAAAGAGAGACCAAGAAGAATACTCTTGCAGGTTACATCTCATACACCCATACTGAGGAGAAAACTCTTGACTGTGTTGACCAGCTTAAAGCAAGCGAGGAACTGAACTACTAGACGAATTTTAGTTACACGGGTAAACCAGCATGGAGTCTCTTTCCCTTGCTCTGACTGGTTGACATTTACAATGGAAAGTTATTCTCCGCCTCAGGTTGGTGCCCAAACACCCATCTTGGCATTAAGTTAGCAGGCTTTTAGCTAATTAGTGACGTAATGAAGGATGTGTGATTGCCAATGATGCATGACGAATTAAAATGACGTACCCGATGCACAGCATAAAGCTCCTGGATCATCAGCATGGAACTGCTATGGTGAGTACTAAGTGAACTAAAGCTCTTGGACCATCCTTGCAATAAGCCCATAAAATTTACAACAAATCGTTAAGATTTTATATCTCAAAATAATATATTAATTAATAAGTATATTTAAATTTGAAAATCGCGAATTTATTCAATTTCTATTTGTAGTTTTATGAAAAAAAGCATTTTGAATTCTTGAGAGTAGTTTAAGTCAATCAAATATTATCAGCTTCGGGTCCGGTGGGCCCTCAATACGGCCCTCTATTTACGTAATAACATTCTCATGGCTCGTAATTCGAACCTAGTACAATCACTATTGAAGATTCTTCATAAAGCGATAAACCCGTTTGGGTCATTCAAGGCAAGGGGGTAATGGCTTGTCCCTCCGGCCACTCGTCTTGTTGACCATTATATGAGATTAAAACTTTCACTGTACACTCTTACACTGTACACAACTGGTGCCCCAATATAGACTGTCTGCCTTCCTGAGATTTCAGGGCAAATGTGGGTAGAGAGCTGGAGTGGGTAGAGAGCTGGAGTGGGTAGAGAGCTGGAGTGGGTAGAGAGCTGGAGTGGGTAGAGAGCTGGAGTGGGTAGAGAGCTGGTGTGGGTAGAGAGCTGGTGTGGGTAGAGAGCTGGTGTGGTAGAGAGCTGGTGTGGGTAGAGAGCTGGTGTGGATAGAGATCAGGTGAGGGTAAATAGCAGCAGCTCCAAGTGAAGATCACTTACGCTGAACCTCCGGTGACCTGTCGTCTGGAGCTTGTTCAGTGACCTGCTTGGTGACATGTCCGGTGACCTGTAGCTCAGCGTGGTGAACTTAGCTCACAACTACTTTTAGCTCACAATCCTTGAGTAAGTCGAGGCATATCGAGAAGTCTCCATAACACCTTTCTGCCCATGTTCACCTAGAAGTAAATAGGTGCCAAAAGCGTTCTACAGCTTTTCTTGGAGATATCCTGGAGAAGGATCTAAGAAAATAAGTCAGACTGAAAAGGCTTTTTTCGATCAACTGGGTTGTTAATCCTCTCGTGTAAGGGTTCTTCTTCATGAGTGTCTGTGTGGATATGTGGACGTAGAGACGCTCAGCACTAGATGGATGCTGTCCACGTCTCACTCTGGCAAATATAATTCTCTCTCTATCTCTCTCTTCCCCTTCTTTCTTGCTCTCTTTTTCACCACAGCTCTCATAACTAGACTTTCTCTCCATCCTCTCCCTTCCTATTACATCCCCCAAAATCCTCCCAGGGCAAGTCACTTGTCAAGTAAACAAACGATAAGGGTATCTGCAGCTCACGGCAGAAGATGAAGTTTCCCATTAAACAACGGCAACAATTTTTGTTTTCTCTGATTATTTATCGTAGTTCCCACCGAGCATTCAACACGACGCATCTGGCCAGAGTTGGGATCAGAATCAGCATGAGAATAGGTTGTTGCGTGTGCTGGAGGTCCTGAACGAAAGATTACCCCAAGAGCAACTCCGAAGTTACTCACCCGGCATTGACCGCCTCCACCAGGAAGCAGAGGCACTGAGATGTTCTTTATCGGGAGATGAGAAAAGCGGTGGGACGGCGATGTTATTTTGTTGGGAGATGAGAAAAGCAGTGGGACGGGGATGTTATTTTGTTGGGAGATGAGAAAAGCAGTGGGACGGGATGTTATTTTGTTGGGAGATGAGAAAAGCAGCGGGACGGGGATGTTATTTTGTTGGGAGATGAGAAAAGCAGTGGGACGGGGATGTTCTTTGTCGGGAAATGAGGGAAACGGTGGGACGCGAATGTTCTTTGCTGGAATTAGAGGAAAGCGGTGACACGAGGATGAGGAATAGAAAAGGAAAGGGATAATTAGAGTATATTTACTTGGTCGTACTCACCAAGGTCAGTCAGACTACAAAGCCTGTCATCGGTCCTCCACTCTGAACAACGGTCCTCCACTCTGAACAACAGTCCTCCACTCTGAACAACGGTCTCCACTCTGAGCAACGGTTCTCCACTCTGAACAACAGTCCTCCACTCTGAGTAACAGTCCTCCACTTTGAACAACAGTCCTCCACTCTGAACAACAGTCCTCCACTCTGAACAACGGTCCTTCACTCTGAACAACGGTCCTCCACTCTGAACAACGGTTCTCCACTCTGAACAACAGTCCTCCACTCTGAACAACGGTCCTCCACTCTGAACAACGGTCCTCCACTCTGAACAACGACAATCTGGTGTAACCTTCTTACGTTGATTACTGGGATCACCGCCCCTGCGACCCGGTCCCAAACCAGGACTAACACCAACATCTTCCAGCCTTTGTCTGTACTTTAGAATCTACACAGTGAATTGACCTCCACAATATGTCTTCCTTGGAGATAATGGATGAAAATAACGTTAATAATGGAAAATAAAGTTATCCTTTCTTGACTATGTTTCGCCCTCACAGTGGGTTTATCATGTCACAAGCAACTCTGTGACTTGATAAGTCTCACTATATGGGCGAAACGTTGTCAGTAAAGGATCCCATAACTACAGTTGCATCTCACTTTCTACATTTTTTTCCTTATGTATTTCATTTGTTGCTGGTACTGAAGGAAGAACTCTTGTGACTGATTTAAGCTTCTAATTTTCTTGTCTGACTCCAGTTATAACCCTTCTAATTGACGCCCTTTAAATTGAGGTCATTTTTAATTGTGGCCTCTTCTAATTGTGGCCCCTTCTAATTGTCCTTTCATGTGACCCTTCTAAATGTGACCCCTATTGTAGCTCTAATTGTGACCCTTCTAATGCTTCTAATTGTGGCCTCTTCTAATTTGTCTTGCAGGTTGTGATAAAGTCATCTCTGATCATCTTATGTTGTGATCATGTATTTTGTTGTCATTTTACATTGTGATCTTACATTGTGATCTTACATTGTGATCTTACGTTGTGATCTTACATTTTGATCTTACATTTTGATCTTACATTATGATCTTACATTATGATCTTACATTAGGATCTTACATTATAATCTTACATTATAATATCACGTTGAGATCTTACATCGTGATCTTACATTGTGATCTTACATTATAATATTACGTTGTGATCTTATTCTTGTCTTCGTTAAGTTCTACAGAACATCGTCTAACAATGTGAACTTTATATCTCTTAATAATCGCCAAATTCTTCCTGTATTCGTTTTGGAACTTGGTCTTACGAATACTGTGAAGTTTATGTTTCTTATGTTGTGAAGTTTATTACTTGATCTTACTTATCCTTGGTGTTTATTGCTTGATCTTACTTATGTTTGGTGTTTATTGCTTTATCTTACTTATGCTGTGAAGTTTATTACTTAATCTTACTTATGCTTGGTGTTTATTGCTTGATCTTACTTATGCTTGGTGTTTATTGCTTGATCTTACTTATGCTTGGTGTTTATTGCTTGATCTTATGTAAGTTACGAACTTTTTTGACTTGATTACAAATTTTGTGGACTTTTGGGACTGGATCTTACGATTGAGTTCTGGAACTGGATTTTACGTTTATTGTGAAGTTCTGGAACTGGATTTTACGTTTATTGTGGAGTTCTGGAACTGGATCTTACGTTTATTGTAGAGTTCTGGAACTTGATCTTACGTTTGTTGAGTTCTGGAACTGGATCTTACGTTCATTGAGTTCTGGAACTGGATCTTACGTTTATTGTTGAGTTCTGGAACTGGATCTTACGTTTATTGTGGAGTTCTGGAACTGATCTACGTTTATTGTGAGTTCTGGAACTGATCTTACATGTTTGTTGAGTTCTGGAACTGGATCTTACGTTCATTGAGTTCTGGAACTGGATCTTACATTTATTGTAGTTCTGGAACTGGATTCTACGTTTATTGTGGAGTTCTGGAACTGGATCTCACTGTTCTGGAGTTCTGGACTAGATCTCACCTGTTCTGGAGTTCTGGACTAGATCTACGATGTTCTGGAGTTCTGGACTAGATCTCACGATGTTCTGGAGTTCTGACTAGATCTCACGCATGTTCTGGAGTTCTGGACTAGATCTCACGCATGTTCTGGAGTTCTGGACTAGATCTCACGCATGTTCTGGAGTTCTGGACTAGATCTCACGCATGTTCTGGAGTTCTGGACTAGATCTCACGCATGTTCTGGAGTTCTGGACTAGATCTCACGCATGCTCCCGAGTTTTCTGAATGCTTTTCTGCTCAAATTTTTAAAGTTATTTAATAAATTTGTATTTTTTTTACACAGTTAAAAGTGTGTTGGTTATTCAGCGCAAGGTGAAGCAGAGACTCGACCCTCCGTCTCCAAATAGAGAACATCAGGAGAAAGGTTTGCTGTTCCAGTCACAACAACTTATATTTGCTAGAAATGAATTCTAGCAGTACTTACTGGGTAATTTTCGTAGACTTAAAGGTCTTCCACTCTAGTTATTTAAGCCTTTTTTCTTTTCTTAATTTTTTGAGGTAGTTTCCTATAAGGAAGTGTGTCAAGGGCCTTCCGATAGTCTACAAATTAGTCAGCACCAGACAGTGTCAGCCAGCACCAGTGTCAGCCAGCACTAGATAGTGTCAGCCAACACCAGACAGTGTCAGCCAGCCCCAGACAGTGTCAGCCAGCACCAGACAGTGTCAGCCAGCACCAGACAGTGTCAGCCAGCACCAGACAGTGTCAGCCAGCACCAGACAGTGTCAGCCAGCACCAGACAGTGTCAGCCAGCACCAGACAGTGTCAGTCAGCACCAGACAGTGTCAGTCAGCACCAGACAGTGTCAGTCAGCACCAGACAGTGTCAGCCAGCACCAGACAGTGTCAGCCAGCACCAGACAGTGTCAGTCAGCACCAGACAGTGTCAGCCAGCACCAGACAGTGTCAGCCAGCACCAGACAGTGTCAGCCAGCACCAGACAGTGTCAGCCAGCACCAGACAGTGTCAGCCAGCACCATTTAGTGTCAGAACTCACATATATCTGTTTGTTCCCACATTTATCAGGTTTGCTATAAAACTTTCCACTTATCTCTTTTTCACTGCATTCACAGCACTGCTGAAATATCTCACTGCATTAACAGCACTGCTGAAATATCTCACTGCATTAACAGCACTGCTGAAATATCTCACTGCATTAACAACACTGCTGAAATATCTCACTGCATTAACAGCACTGCTGAAATATCTCACTGCATTCACAGCACTGCTGAAATATCTCACTACATTCACAGCACTGCAGAAATATCTCACTGCATTCACAGCACTGCTGAAATATCTCACTTCATTCACAGCACTGCTGAAATATCTCACTCCATTCACAGCACTGCTGAAATATCTCACTGCATTCACAGCACTGCTGAAATATCTCACTGCATTCACAGCACTGCTGAAATATCTCACTGCATGCACAGCACTGCTGAAATATCTCACTGCAAAATCTCACTGCATTCACAGCACTGCTGAAATATCTCACTGCATTCACAGCACTGCTGAAATATCTCACTGCATTCACAGCACTGCTGAAATATCTCACTGCATTAACAGCACTGCTGAAATATATCACTGCATTCACAGCACTGCTGAAATATCTCACTGCATTCACAGCACTGCTGAAATATCTCACTGCATTCACAGCACTGCATTTTTTTTAAATTCGACTGCAACTTCATGTTGGTGAAATACAACTATATTTTTAAAATTCCTCGATTCCAAAGTGCAACCTCCTCCCCATTTCCCTGTCCCCCAAAATCCTCATCCGCCATCCCTATCCCTCATCCTCATCCCTCATACTCTAGATTCAGAATTCCATTTCAGTTCTGGGAAAACAATGTAGTATTAAAAAACTTTATTTTTTTGCATTCAGTGACTTTTTCTCTATAATATACACATTTATATATACTATTTTTGTTTATTAACACATTGGTTGTCTCCCATCAATGCAGGGTGACCCGAAAAAAGAAGAAACACTTTCATCATCATTCACTCCATCACTGTCTTGCCAGAGGCGAGCTTACACTACAGTTAAAAAACTGCAACATATCATCACCTCTCCTTCAGAGCGAAGTCACTGTAATCTTCACCTCCAGGACTCGAGTCCGGCTAGTCAGTGTTCCTGAATCCCTTCATAAAAGTTACCTTGCTCACAGTCCAACAGCATGTCAAGTATTAAAATCCATTTGTCTCCACTCGCTTCTAACACGCTCACGCATGCTTGCTGGAAGTCCAAGCCCCTCGAACACAAAACATGTTTTACCCCCTCCCTCCAACCTTTCCTAGGCCGACCCCTACCCCGCCTTCCTTCCATTACAGATTTATACGCTCTCCAAGTCAATCCATTTCGTTCCATCCTCTCTAATTGTCCGAACCACCTCAACAACCCCTCCTCAGCATTATGCATAATACTTTTAGTAACCCCACACCTCCTCCTAATCTCCAAACTACGGATTGTATGCATTATATTCACACCACACATTGCTCTCAGACATGACATCTCCACTGCCTCCAGCCTTCTCCTTGTTACAACATTCACCACCCCTGCTTCACACCCATATAAGAGTGTTGGTATAACTATACTCTCATACATTCCCCTCTTTGTTTCCATGGATAAAGTTCTTTGTCTCCCCAGACTCCTAAGTGCACCCCTCACCTATTCCCCTCTCATCAATTCTATGATTCACCTCATCTTTCACAGACCCATCTACTGACAAGTCCACTCCCAGATATCTGAATACAATCTGATGTCCAATCTTTCATTACCTAATTTTTTTGTTATCCTCATCACCTTACATATAGACATACACGGTAATACCTAGAAATACGCAGCGATATTTAAATACTCAGCCCAACCCGCACTGATAATTTTTTATAGTTAAGCATGGTAGGCCCATATGAGATTATGAATTCTCAAGAATATCTAGAAAAAAATCAGGAATGTCTTGAAATACTTAGAAATAACTAGAAATGTTCAAGAGTAAATGAAATGTTTTGACTTTATACTTTAACCAATAATACTATAGAGTATTATTTCAAGATATATTGGGAAAAGCCGTCGGTAACGTCACTTTAATAGACTTGTTGCAGGAGAAAGTAATGTTAATTGAACCCACAATGATAATTTACTAGTGATGATGAGCCGTCGGCTGTGATGTAGGAAATATACGGGAATATTCAGAAGCACTGGGGAATAACTAGTAATAATCGAGAATACCAATATACTCAAGAATATATAAACCACACAGGTTTGGGATAAGAAATATTAGAGAATATTTGAAAAATTTTCAGGAATATCTAGAAATTCTCGCGCATGACTAGAAATACTGATGATTACTAAAATACACAGGAATCCATAAACTCACACTGATAATTTTCTATAGTGAGGCAGAATAATTTTCTATACCTGGAGTATACCTGGATAGAGTTCCAGGGGTCAACGCCCCTGCGGCCCGGTCTGTGACCAGGCCTCATGTTGGATCAGAGCCTGATCAACCACGCTGTTACTGCTGGCCGCACGCAGTCCAACGTACGAACCACAGCCTGGCTGGTCAGTGCCTGCTTGGTCCAGTGCCTGCTTGAAGACAGCCAGGGGTTTGTTGGTGATCCCCCTGATGTATGCTGGGAGGCAACAGTTGAACAGTCTTGGGCCCCTGACACTTATTGTGTTGTCTCAACGTGCTAGTGGCACCCCTGCTTTTCATTGGGGGGATGTTGCATCGTCTGCCGAGTCTTTTGCTTTCGTAGTGAGTGACTCTCGTGTGCAAATTTGGTACTAATCCCTCGAGAATTTTCCAAGTGTATATAACAATGTATCTCTCACGCCTGCGTTCTAGGGAGTACAGGTTTAGGAACTTCAAGCGTTCCCAGTAATTGAGGTGGTTTATCGCATTTATGCGTGCCGTGAAGGTTCTCTGCTGGATACATACATGGCTTTATGAAGAGGTATAGTGGAGGATAATTTTCTATAGTGAGGCAGAATAATTTCCTATAGTGAGGCAGAATAATTTTCTATAGTTGGGCAGAATAATTTTCTATAGTGAGGCAGAATAATGTTCTATAGTGAGGCAGAATAATGTTCTATAGTGAGGCAGAATAATTTTCTATAGTGAGGCAGAGTACCAACCAACACACATTCCTAGAACAGTCTGGACTTAAGGCTACTTAAGTAGGAAGAGACAATGATCAATATACGTTTTTTTCCTTACGTTATTCCAAAGTTCCTCACACAACTAAGATAACAGTGAAACAACCTTCTCATAAATATTGCATACTGGCACTTGACGGGTTGATATTGTTTCGAGGCTGTTGTTGGGAGGTCTGTCAAGTTCTCATGGCATCCTCTTCTGCTCTCTGTACACCTTGGAGGGCATCCGATACCCCACATGGGGGTGGGGGGTGGAGTGAGGTGATGCCACACATGGGAGGGGTGTGTAGTGAGGTGATGCCACACACGGAGGGAGGGGTGTGGACTGAGGTTATGCCACACATGGGAGGGGTGTGTAGTGAGGTGATGCCACACACGGAGGGAGGGGTGTGGAGTGAGGTGATGCCACACACGGGAGGGGTGTGAAGTGAGGTGATGCCGCACATGGGAGGGGTGTGTAGTAAGGTGATGCCACATACGGAGGGAGGGGTGTGGAGTGAGGTGATGCCACACACCGGAGGGGCGTGGAGTGAGGTGACGGTGTAGTGGTGCCCAGACTGACCTTCACGAGGCGGGTCATGTGCCAGACACACATCACTATTACTGAAAAGAACGAGGCGCAATATGATAACAATTGTAAAAAAAAAAAAATACTCTATGGGGTTGACAAGGTGAACATGGACAGATTCAGAGGCGGGAAAGAGGAACACGTGGGCACAGTTGGAAGATGGAAACACAGATAAGTCACAGGGATGTTGAGAAGTATTTCTTCAGTTTTAGAGTAGTCAAGAAGTGGAACGGCCTGGACAATAGAGTAGTAGAAGCTGGATACATATATGGCTTTATGAAGAGGTACAATATTGGTCTCGAAGTCAGGAGAGAGAGAGAGACCAATAGCGGCTAGCGAAAGGGTGGGGCCAGGAGCTGAGACTCGACTTCTGAAACCATATGCAAGTGAGAACATATAGGTGAGTACACACATACACACACACACACACACACAAAGGTTGCAAAGGTTTGTAACAAGACTAGTCTCGGAGCTAAGGGGCACGTCCAACAAGGACAGAGAGGATATGATAACGACATATAAAATACTGAGAGGAATCGATAAGGTGGACAGAGACATAATGTTCCAGAGATGGGACACAGTAACAAGGGGTCACAGTTGGAAGTTGAAGACTCAGATGAATCACAGAGTTGTCAGGAAGTGGAATAGTCTGGGAAGTGATGTAGTGGAGGCAGGCTCCATACATAGCTTTAAGAAGAGGTATGATAAAGCTCATGGACCAGAAAGAGTGACATAGTAGCGACCAGCGAAGAGGCGGGGCCAGGAACTGTGAATCAACCCCTGCAACCACAATTAGGTGAGTACACACGCACACACACACACACACACACACACACACACACACACACACATTTGACCCCTGCAACCACATATAAGAGTACACATAGATGAGTACACACAGGCAAACACTTCCCAAGAACGTACTAAATATAAACCTCCAGGTTTTTTACACAGCTAAATTCCCCCGCTTTTTTTAATCAAGATTCCTGCAAGTTTTATGGAATATAACCATTAGGGGCTCCTGACCTTAATCAATTTTTTAACTTGCTGAAAAAAGTTCAATTTTTTCCTTTCCAATATTTCTTTTATTAAAAATGTGTTGACACTGGCGTTAGGCAATATGTATTTATTAGTATTTTAAGACATTTCTAAAAAATGGCGATGTTTGTTGAATAAATTTGACAGAAATATTCTTGTGTATTTGCATGTCTTAAAATAAGGTTGTTTGATAGTCAGGCAGGCAAGCAGGCAGGTAGGCAGGCAGGTAGGCAGGCAGGCAAGCAGGCAGGTAGGCAGGCAGGCAAGCAGGCAAGTAGGCAGGCAGGCAAGGGCAGGCAGGCAAGCAGGCAGGTAGGCAGGCAGGCAAGCAGGCAGGTAGGCAGGCAGGCAAGCAGGCAGGTAGGCAGGCAGGCAAGCAGGCATGTAGGCAGGCAGGCAAGCAGGCAGGTAGGCAGCCAGGCAAGCAGGCAGGTAGGCAGCCAGGCAAGCAGGCAGGTAGGCAGGCAGGCAAGCAGGCAGGTAGGCAGGCAGGCAAGCAGGCAGGTAGGCATGAAGGCAAGTAGGCAGGCAAGCAGGCAGGTAGGCAGGCAGGCTGGTAGGCAAGCAGGTAGGAAAGTATGTGGTAGGTTCACAGGTAGGCAAGCAGCTAGAAAGGTAGGCAAGCACGCAGGTACAGGCAGGTAAGTTTGTTGGCAGGCAAGCAGGCAGTCAGACAGTCAGGCGGGAAGGCTTAGAGGCAAGCAGGTAGGCAGGCAAGCAGGTAGGCAGGCAAGCAGGTAGGCAGGCAAGCAGGTAGGCAGGCAAGCAGGTAGGCAGGCAAGCAGGTAGGCAAGCGAGTAGTCATGTAGGAAAACAAATAGACAGGTTGGCAGACAGACATGCAGACAGAAAGAAAAAAACATAAGAATGGTGAACTAGTACAATCGGCAGAAATGTCCTGGTGCTTCACATTAAACCAAGTCTCGGTTATTGCAATAATACCGATGTTACAGTACTTCCAGTTAACCTCCGTTTCTTAATTTTGTTCCAAGAGCTGCATCTCTTGGAACACTTTTGCCTCTCCACCTTTCTGATGTTTCTGTTATTGCTCAGTGTTTCCGAACGTATAATTGCATTCATGGTACGCAATAACGAGAAATAAGACATGTGTGCAACACCTGGCTATGGTAGCGGGTCATGTGTGTATTGTTCCAGCCGCTGTATTGTGCCTTTATATTCTTTTTAGCACAGATATTACATAACTGAGACAAACTAATATGAACATTTACAGGAGTCAAAGATGTGCAGCAGTTGAAGATATTGTCACGAGTGGGCAGGACCCTGAGACTAATTAAGGACGATGGAGATATGTGTTAACTTCTCCGAGTAATCAACAATAATTGGTTATGAAAGAATAGATGAGCTCACACAGTATGGTAATTGATAGATAATTTGTATATTTGAATATATAATTTAAGTCCACTTTATTTTAGGTATGAACTTAATATTAAAAATGTGAGGGAAATTATGTTATTGCGGATTATTTCCTCTGACGATAATCTTGGTTAGTTGAATAATAGTTTCATAATCGTATTATTTGGCTTTGATAATCCAGTCCCAGTGTGACTTCTAAATGATCCAAGTTGGACCGAAACGTCGTCATAATCTCCTCTCTCCTATGTGTGGGTTATTTGCGTATTGTTACAGTCATGGTATTGTGCCTTTTTATTTGCTTACCTTTCTCCTCTTCTCCTCTCTCTCTCTCTCTCTCTCTCTCTCTCTCTCTCTCTCTCTCTCTTTCTCTCTCTCTTCATCAAAATTCAGATGTTTACTCGTTTTGTTTGTGAAATTATTATGGTTGTCTATTATATTCTAAACAAAAGAAAGGTTAGGTAAGGTTAGGTACGGTTCGTCAGGAAACACGACAAGTCTTTCCTGATGCGGGTCTTAGTCAGATGATGACACCACCGTTGGAGCTTTTGGTCATCTGACCGAGGCCTTCCGCTGGCTTACCGGTCCACCCCTTTAAAAATTATGGTCAGTTATAACCATTTAGTTACTAAGAAAAGAATAGCAGCAGCATGGTATGCGTTACATACATCTGATTAGAGGGACTGACACAACATGGAGGAGCACTGCAGAAGGCTCACTGGTCCACTCCAGGCTGCTACCTTATATCCAACCCCTCACTCATTCACTCGCATCCATTTAATCCAGTTCCAAGGCTTCCCAAGGTTGGCATCAATGACCTTTAATGATAATGTTATTTAAGCTTTCCTTCTGCATGACTGAATACGGTATTGCAGGTTGGCACGACAGACTAGTAGCTTAATACGTCAATTTACCTGTGCATTACAATAACCTACAATAATCTGTGCCTAGTATATATGTTACTGGGAGTATTGGAGTAATTACTGACACGAACAACACTGACACGAACAACAATGACACTAACAACACTGACACGAACAACACTTACACGAACAACACTGACACGAACAACAATAACACGAACAACAATGACACGAACAACAATGACACGAACAACAATGACACGAACAACAATGACACGAACAACAATGACACGAACAACACTGACACGAACAACACTGACACGAACAACACTGACACGAACACTGACACGAACAACGCTGACACGAACAACACTGACACGAACAACACTGACACGAACAACACTGACACGAACAACAATGACACGAACAACAATGACACGAACAACAATGACACGAACAACACTGACACGAACAACACTGATACGAACAATGACACGAACAACGCTGACACGAACAACACTGACACGAACAACACTGACACGAACAACACTGACACGAACAACACTGACACGACAACACTGACACGAACAACACTGACACGAACAACACTGACACGAACAACACACGAACAACGTGACACGAACAACAATGACACGAACAACACTGACACGAACAACACTGACACGAACAACACTGACGAACAAGCACAACAACAATGACACGAACAACACTGACACGAACAACACTGACACGAGTAACAATGACACGAACAATACTGACACGAACAACACTGACACGAAAAATGACACGAACAACGCTGACACGAAGAATACTGACACGAACAACACTGACACAAAGCAACACTTGACACGAACAACATTACTACGAACAACATGACACGAACAACACTGACACAACAACACTGACACGAACAACACTGACACGAACAACACTGACACGAACAACACTGACACGAACAACACGACACGAACGACACTGACACGAACAACACTGACACAAACAACACTGACACGAACAACACTGACACGAACAACAATGACACGAACAACACTGACACGAACAACACGGACCTGTAGCAACAATGAAACGACAATCTGCCGAACAATTGAACAACAACACTGACACGAAACAACGCTGACACAAGATACTGACACGAACAAACTACGAACAACACTGCAGAACAACACTGACACGAACAACACGACCGAACAACACTGACACGAACAACACTGACACGAACAACACTGACACGAACAACACTGACACGAACAACATAAACGAACAACAATGACATAAACAACCTGACACGAACAACACTGACACGAACAACACTATGAACACCGAACACTGACAGAACAACACGAGCGAACACACTGACATGTGGAAAATTCTCCAAGAGGGTATCCGCTTTCTACCCAGGCCTACCCTTCCTAGAAAGGGCCAGACACGTGTCTGGCTTGAAAACAAATTAACTAATACCAGATAACGCCACAGTGTCACGTGTTGTCTGACCAAGTAGCAACGAGTATATGTGAGTCAATAGACATTTGAGATAAATGTAACTCTTTGCCATAACAGGAAAATTACAGGAAACTGCTGTTTCCACTTCTACACTTGAATTTACAATCATGTGTTCCAGTGATCAAAGATTTAGAAAACACAAGCATTTTAATTGCCACTTGTAGCAGCATGTAGCAATTGTTGAAATTGTGCTGATGCCAGCGATGCCAAGCCCGCTGAGGCACGAGGCTGCACGAGGCTGCAGTTAGATTGAACTCTGCCACCAAGAAACGGTCATACTGCGGAGGGTAACCTAACAAAGACATTAGTCGTGGACGTCGGTGCACTAATTTAATCTCCACTAACGTCGGGAAATCAGATAGAATCTGTTCCAGCGCGTTTAGTGAATAAAATTGCGGATATTCAAGTGTGCTTACTACTGCAAAAGACTGAAATTGAAGAATGTAAAGGGACAATGAGTTTGCGTCGTCTAACAAGGCAGTGACTCTTCAGCAGCGTTCTTCAAATAAGACAGCAATATCCGAGTGTGAATTAAGGGTCGATACAAATACCGTAAGTCTGCTTATACCTAAATGCCACCAGCTGCGCAGTTAGGAAAGCATTATTGGCTTTAGGCAGATTATCAGTCACCCGGTAAGTCGCGGGCGATCCGCCCAAAACCTGAGTAAACAGCCGTTCAGTCCTATAAATGACTGATTATATGGCAAACGCTCCTTTGGTGCAATAAAAGTTTATGTAGATTTTATTTACCATACAGCCCTGTGGAATGTAAACATCGGCATCAATCATCGGTTACTGACATATGTATGTATATAAACATTGAATATATATGTGTAATGTATATACAGTGTAATATTTTAATGTGTGAAGTGACGTCAGTGCTGAGACTCAGTGGTTTAGCTGAGACAGCAATTCAGGACATAAACAACCTCGGTGTTGGTTCGTTCATATGTACTCTGCACCTCAAGAGAGATATGGTTAGTGGGTCAGCAGTGTGCTGACGCAGTCAAAATAAACTCAGCTAGAGTTTTAAACACTCTAAGTGTGTTGTTAGTCATTATACTAGCAAAATGTCATCATTAACCACAAAATTCAAAACTTTACAGATGAAAATTACTCAATTAGAGCAATTAATTTCAGTCTGTATAGGTTTAACAAGACAAATATAGACTATGATCAGTGGGAAATAAAACATAAATTATTTAATAAACATCTGAAATCATTAATTCAGGCTGAGATTTATGAAAATGAATTTCTAGATACCAACCTGTCAGAGGAAGAAATTAAAAGTGTCTTGGATACCTTTAGTGAACAAAAAGTAAGGAGGACAGGAATATAGGCTATCTGCCGCAAAACTTTGTCACAGGGACCTACAATCAGTGGTCAGACACCTGTCCCAACACCTGTCACACCTGCCACATCTGGTGTAGGCTTACCGAGTCTTCCCAAATTGGCTATGCTTATTTTTGAAGGTAATGATTATGAAGAGTTATTAGTGGGTTTAATTCTTTAGTGAATTCCCGTACTGACATAGATGAGATAGCTAAGTTCAATTATCTCAGATATCTCGTGAAAGGTGAACCCTATGAACTGATTAAATCATTTCCGGTGGTCAAAGGCAATTATGCTCTAGCCTTACGTGTCTTAGCAGATAATTATCTTGATGCTGACAAAGCCAGGGTTAGACATGCAGTCTTAATATCAAGCTTGAAACCACCCAAACATTGTCTTTCAGACTTACAGTCATTTAGGATCACATTAGACAATAGTCTTAGAACTCTAGAAGTTAAATATGACCTAAGGCAATGTGATTGGTTTATCAGTGGTATTATACAAGATAAACTGTCAACACAAACCATTGAACATTTAAATATTATGTTCAATAAACGCTATTTCACTTGTGAAGAAATTAGCAAGGGTTTACAAACAATAGTCTCATGCATGCAAGCAACGAGACAAGATGAGAAATCCACCAATCCTGTTGTGGATAATAAACCTTCAACTCAGTACAAAAAGAGTGTACCTACTCCCACTAAACCACATAATGGGAAATCCCATGTAGACACTTATGAAGCTGTGAACACAACAGACAGTAAACAGACTGTCACACATAAACGTACTCCAAAATATGTACTTTGTGATGGAACACATTGGGCACAGTATTGCATTCAATACACAACAATGGAGGCACGGAAACAACGTGCTCAACAGCTGAAAAGGTGCACTAAATGTTTAGGTGAACACAAGGGAGGTAAATGCTCACTGAAGAAGTGTTTTAAATGCAAGGGAATGCATTACACAGCATTATTCCCAAGAACTTATGCTGAACAACCGACTTCCACAGAGTCAGGAAGTCAACAAACAACAGCATTAAATGTGAGAGATAAGTCTAAATCGACTGCTCTCCCAATAGCTCGAGTTGAGTTATCCCATAAATTACACAAAACCAATGTGCTAACATTATTTGATCAAGGATCACAAAGGTCTTTCATAAGACGAACAGTGTTGCAAAAACTGAATAAACAACCCCATGCCAAAATACAGTTAGATATAGCTGGATTTTTCCAAAGTTCTGGTAAGCAGAAATATGACCTAGCCAGATTCACTGTTGGTCTAGGAAACAGGAAAAGACAGTAGAAGCTGTGGTAGTCGATGATTTGCTAAGTCAGTGCAGATCCGGGGATTAAGAGATACAGTTGCAGCACTGAAGGCGGCCAAGGTCAAGTTAGCCTGTCCTGACATACAGACGGACACAATTAGTCAATTGATTTAATCATTGGAAGTGATTACTATCACTGTTTTGTGGAAAATATAGTAAGTAAACATGATGTTCACTTGCTGAAAACAGCTGGAGGCCATATGATATGTGGTCCAATTCCCTCTCAAAGCGGGAAAGAAGCTGAAATTGATTCAGTAGAAAATGTACTAGTTACAAGAATAACTGCTGATCATGTACCACAACAAAAATTATCATTACTGGAAGAAATGAATGATCTAGTTGATAAGTTGTGGGATTTAGATGCAATAGGTATTGATGTAAATAAACCAAGCCCACAAGAGTCTGAGACTTATAACCAATATTTGGACACTGTCAAATATGAAGATGGACAGTATTGGGTTAGGTTACCATGGAAATTAAATCCACCACATCTACCTAGCAATTATCGCATGGCTTTCGGATAAGAACTCTGTTCCAGCGCGTTTAGTGAATAAAATAAAATCGCGGTATATTCAGAAGTGTGCGCAGCTTCTTACTACTGCAAAAAGACTGAAATTGAAGAATATAAAGGGACAATGAGTTTGCGTCATCTAACAAGGCAGTGACTCTTCAGCAGCGTTCTTCAAACAAGACAGCGATATCCGGGTGTGAATTAAGGGTCCGTTACAAATACCCAGGTAAGTCTGCTTAAACCTAGATGCCACCTACTGCGCAGTTAGGAATGCATAATTTGCTTTAGGCAGATTTATCATATCACCCGGTGAATCGTGGGCGATCCGCCCAAAAACCGTGAGTAAACGGCCTTTCAGTCCATCAAATGACTGAAGATATGGGCATATGCTCTGGGGGGAAGGCAATAATTCTCATGTATACATTTGTTTTTACCATACAGCCCTGTGGGGAATGAGGCCATAGCTGTATCCTCTGTGAAGATGTCGGGGATGGCTGCGACTTCTTGGATTCATCAATAAGCTAAGTATAGCAACATTAACAGTCCATTTTATCGTAGGAGCACATTCCTCCACATACTCCGATGAAATTTTAATTTCCTTTCCTCACGTTTTCAATATCGGAGTAATTGAAATTTCTCATCATTGAACTTCATATTGTTTTCTGTAGCCCATTTAAAGATTTGGTTGATGTCTGCTTGGAGTCTTGCAGTGTCTTCAACGGTGGACACTGTCATGCAGATTCGGGTGTCATCTGCAAAGGAAGACACGGCACTGTGGTTTATATCCAAGTCCATATTGTTTATTTGGATTTTAGTAAGGCTTTTGATAGAGTACCACATCAGAGACTGTTAAAGAAAGTGGCTGCTCATGGCATTGGGGAAAAAGTGTTGTCATGGATCGAGTCATGGCTCACTAATAGGAAGCAGAGGGTGTGCATAAATGGGGTTAAATCTGAGTGGGGATCTGTAACAAGTGGCATTCCACAGGGATCGGTTTTGGTGCCTGTTGTTGTTTATAATATATATAAATGACCTTGACGAGGGAGTTTCTAGTGATATGAGCAAATTCGCTGATGACACGAAGATATGTAGGATAATCGATTCAGACGTAGATGTCACGGAACTTCAGGAGGATTTAGACAAACTCAATTCCTGATCAGAAAAATGGCAGATGCAGTTCAATGTAGATAAATGCAAAGTTCTAAAGCTCGGGAATGTTCATAACCCTAGCATTTACAAGCTTAATAATGTTGAACTCAGCCGTACAGAAAGCAAAAAGGATTTGGGGGTTATGGTAAGCAGCAACCTCAAACCAAGTCAGCAATGCCTAAGCGTAAGAAATAAAGCAAATATATTACTGGGATTTATATCAATAAGTGTAAGCAACAGAAGTCCAGTGGTTATACTACAGCTTTATACATCATTAGTAAGGCCTCACCTAGATTACGCAGCTCAGTTCTGGTCTCCATATTACAGAATGGATATTAATTCGTTAGAAAACATTCAGCGACGAATGACAAAGTTAATACATAGCATTAGAAATCCTCCGTATGAAGAAAGATTGAAGACCCTTAAATTACATTCACTTGTAAGACGAAGAATGAGGAGAGACATGATCGAGGTATATAAACAAACAAAGAAACAAACAAACAAATTTTATTTCATTGCAGTTGTACATAGATATTTGTAGTTACAATCATAAACTGAAGTGCAAGGAGAGCCACTGACATGCCATGGTGAAGTGCAAGGAAAGCCACTGACATGCCATGGCATTAGGGGCAGCTTAATCTAATGACTTATAGATTATGTACATAATATTAGAGAAATTGATTGAGTTTATTCTAGTTATATATTTGTTCAAATTATAATATGATGATATTACATTGTAAAAATTGAGATTATCTTAAGGAAAATAACATTGAGCATTTTTTAAAGTAATTTATAGTATGAGTATTTAGTTTAGGGTGAGTAGGTGGTTTTTGAGAAGAGTCTTAAATTAATTTTCAGACAAGTGGAAGATGGGTATTAATAAGGGGGATATAAATAAGGTCTTGAGGATATCTCTCCAAGAGAGAACCCGCAATAATGGATTCAAATTGGATAAGTTTAGATTTAGAAAGGATATAGGAAAGTATTGGTTTGGAAATAGGGTAGTTGATGAGTGGAACAGTCTGCCTAGTAGGGTTATTGAAGCTAGGACCTTGGGTAGTTTCAAATTTAGGTTGGATAAATACATGAGTGAGAGGGGTTGGATTTGAGTGGGACTTGCACATGAGTAAATAGAATTATCAAAGCTTATTTCTAGGGTAGCATTGAAAATTGGGTTGAGCAAATATTCTGTTAGTGGGACGGATTGTGAAGGACCTTCCTAGTATGGGCCAACAGGCCTGCTGCAGTGATCCTCCTTTCTTATGTACTTATGTTCTTATGTTCTTTTATATATATATATATATATATATATATATATATATATATATATATATATATATATATATATATATGCACAAAGATCACAGTAAACAGGTGATATCAAAATATGCAAGAAAACCACTATGAAAAAATAGAAAAATTCCAAGCGCTTTCGTGACTACTCACATTATCAAGGAACTATAACAGGAAACATGACAAGAAGGGCTTATATAAGGGGCGAGACTACACCTCACAGTCACATCACACTAACAAAGACTACACCTCACAGTAGCGTAACATCGCACGACTCTGTGAAGAGGAACATAAGAAAGGACCTGAAACTCTTCCCAAGAATTAAGATTAGTCCAATTTATCATTAAATTCTTCCCAAATTTTATTAATTATAAATGAATCCAATTTATATAAACCAAAAGAGATATTCATATTATTTTCAAAACTGCTTTTAATGAAACATGATTCTATTATATTTCTCTCAACCATGGACTTGCTTGATACAACCTTCTCAGCATTTTGAAAATCAATTGGATGGTTAAAATCTCTCACATGAATAAATAGAGCATTAGAATCTTGTCCAGTTCTAATGCTATATTTATGTTGTTTTAATCTTAGTTCAAGACTTTTACCAGTTTGACCATAATAAACTTTGTCGCATATTTTACAGGAATCTTATAGACAATCCGTCAGCATTTTGGGAATTTTTATCAAAGTCTTTTTACTGTATCAAGATTTTTAAATACATCTTTGATATTAAAATTCTTAAGAAAGGAAGGCATATCAACCAAGTTTTCATGGTAAGGAGAACAAACATATTTTGGTTGAATAAGGTTGGTTGCCCCTTTTTTGGATTGTAAAAAGTATTCCTAGCTTTTTTTAAAGATTTATCAATTATGTTTCTTAGGTATTTTAAATCATTAGCTTTTCATAAATTTTAGGATTTCTTCATCTATGAACTCTGGACTACAAATACGTAAAGCTCTCAAAAACATTGAAGAAAAAACCGACACTTACTCTATCTTGATGTGAAGAGTAATAGTGTACATAGGAACAATTATTTGTAGGTTTTCTGTAAATTTTAAATTTAAAATCAATGTTACCCTTAATAATAAAAAACATCTAGGAAGGGCAATGAGTTATTTACTTCAATTCAACAGTAAAATTTATAGAATGAGCTAAGCTATTTAATTTAACAAGGAAATGGTTTATATCTACATTCTTAGGCATAAAGGCACAAAATATCATCAACATATCTATACCATTAGCTCTATTGGGAAGGATAGTGTTAAGCAATCTTGTTTCGAAAAATTCCATATATAAGTTTTAAGAACAGGTGAAAGAGGATTTCCCATTGCCATACCAAACTTCTGAGTGTAAAACTCATCATTAAATACAAATTTTGCATCAAAATGGGAAAGTTTAATAAGTTTAATGATAGTAGGAACTGGCAATGGTAAATCATAATTAACCAGTTCTTCAGATAAGAAACTTAGTAAATCATCAACTGGAACTTTTGTAAACAAGGAGGTAACATCAAAACTAACCATATTGAAATCATTTAAATCAGTCAAGTTAATTTATCAACTAAATTTAAGTTGTCTTTAACATTAAAATTAGAAATTTTTCCAACAATTGGGCTCAAAATATCAACAAGCCATTTAGAAAGTTTATAAGCACTGAACCTATAGAGCTAATAATTGGTCTAACAGGATTACCAGGTTTGTGTGTTTTTATTAATCCATACATACCTTATATGTATGGATTAATAAAACCGATTTTATTAATCCATACATACCTTATATGTATGGGATTTAAAACACACAAACCTGGTAATTGTTAGACAATTTGCTCTATAGGTTCAGTTTCTTATAAACTTTCTAAATGGCTTGTTGATATTTTGAGCAGTTTGGAAAATTTCTAATTTTGTTAAAAACAACTTAGTTTAAAGATTGATAAATTAAGCACCTTGACTGATTTAAATGTTTTCAATATGTTGTTTGATGTTACCTCTTGTTTACAAAAGTTCCAGTTATGTTGCAAGTTTCTTATCTGAAACTGGTTAATTATGATTTCCATTGCCAGTTCCTACTATCATTAAACTAACCAAACTTTGCATTGATGCAAGTATTTTGATGAGTTTTACACTCAGAAGTAAAATCTCCCTGCTGTAACCCTTATATGGAATTTTTGAGCAAGATTGCCCTATCCTTCCAATAAACTAAGTGTATGTATGTTGATATATTTTGTGCCTTATCCCTAAGAATGTAGACATAAACCATTTCCTTGTTAAAAAATAGCTTAGCTCTTCTATAAATTTTACTGTTGAATTCAAATAAATAACTCATTGCCCTTCCTAGATGTTTTATTATTAAGGGTGCATTGATTTTAAAAAAGTTACAGAAACACACAATAATTGTTCCTATGTACACTATTACTCTTCACATCAAGATGGGTTAAAGTGTCGGTTTTCAATGTTTTGAGAGCTTTACTGTTGTAGTCAGAGTTCATAAGAAGAAATCTCTAAAATTTATGAAATAGTGATTAAAATACCCAAACATAATTGATAAATCTTTAAATAACTGGATATTTCCAATCAAGAAGACAACCTATTCAAACAAAAATATGTTGATTCTCCCACCATGAAAACTTGATTTCCTTCCTTTCTTAAAATTTTAATATCAAAGTTGTATTTAAAAATCTTGATCGTAAAAGACTTTGATAAATTCCCCAAAAACGACGATGTGTCTATAGATTCCTGTAAATATGCGACAAAGTTATTATGTCAAACTAGTAAAGTCTTGAACTAAGATTAAACAACATAATATAGCATTAGAGCTGGACAGATTCTAATGTTTATTCATGTGAAGATTTTAACCATCAATTGTTTTCAAAATGCTGAAAAAAATCAAATGTGAAGAATTAATCATGTTTCATTAAAAGCAGTTTTAAAATATATGAATATCTCTTTGGTTTATATAAGCATTATAATTAATAAAATTGGAAGAATTAATGATAAAATGGAAATAATCTTAATTCTTGGGAAGAATTTCAGTCCTTTCTATGTTCCTCTTCAAAGAGCCGATGTTTCAGAGTGCTTTGTTAGTGTAATGTGACTTGAGTGTAGTCTCGCCCCTTACCCTTCTTGTCATGTTTCCGTAATTCCTTGATAATAATTAGTACAGCGCTTGAAATTCTTCTATTTTTCATAGTGTTTTTTGCATATATAATATATATATATATATATATATATATATATATATATATATATATATATATATATATATATATATATATATATATTATTGTAACCCCGAACGAGTGGTACTGAGTACAACATTCAGTTCTACTGGATGTGCTACTCTTAAGGATTATTAATGGTTCAGTGAACTAGGCGTCATGTGTTTTCTCTCACCATGAGGCGGGCCAAAGCATCATGGGTTCGACCCTGGCTAGTGCAGTGTAGGTAGGTATATATATATATATATATATATATATGTACACGTGTGTAAGTTTTTATGCTTGTGTAAATATATCCAGTGCATATTATATGCACTGGATATTATTATTATTATTTATAAGAAAAGTTTGCGACCACTGTCAGCCTCAGAATTAGTTATCTCTAAGTTACCAGACCCTGCCACGTGGAGGACAGTGGTTCGTCTTTAAGGTCCTCTACTCTATCATCTTGGGTCTTCCATCAGGTCCATGAGTCTAGGAGTTCACCTGTGTCCCCATAGGTATTTTCGCTTTTCCACTTTTCCAAGGCATGCCCCTCTCTTTTTGGCCTTGCCTTCTCCCTGCTTACCTTTTAGATGATGACACTGCATCATCATGGAATCTTGGTTCAGAGGACATCTACACAACCTTCTTCACTACTACTAACTCGTATGACCTACTTCCACTGGGAAATCCCGCCAACTAGTGACAATACCTTCGTGTGCTACCCGTCCCTTTTCACCTGACGCCAGTATATAAGCGCCAGCCTTCTTGCTTGTGCTCGACATTCTTCACGACTGCAGTGCTCTTCACACTAACTCCAAGCCTGAGGGACTGATTACCTCATCTGTATATTGTTCTACTGTCTTCAAATTATGTCCTAGAATTTGTATTGATAAAGCCACTGGATGACGAAACGTCTACATTAAAGATACCCGGATTTTAACCCTTTTGGAACTTTCCCTAGTCCAGAAGTCCATCTGTGTCCCTTCAGATAAACTCCCTTAATCACTTCCAC